>JADLZL010000123.1:0-80556 GCA_015844335.1 Chrysopogon serrulatus | reverse complement strand
AATGTGTGCCCATTTTAAATCAAAACCAACCTTTTTTCGGGGACGAGCAAAAGCCTAAGTGTAGGGGGGCAATTATTGTTGACACTGTTAACTCCCAAAATTTACTTCGGCAATTACCACTTCCCTAGATATGAATATCTACTAGAATAGGGTTACCACCGATGATTCCACGAAGTTTTGGTGATTTGTGCATTTTTCAGGGGAATTTAAGCCTAAAAAGAGGGATTTAAGTGCTAATTTACCACGAAACTTAATCGCAACGCAAGAACATCACCGAGGATTCAGAATACTCCGGAGACGCCCGGCAGCGAGGCCCCGCAAGCCGCCCATTAGGTGGGGCCGGCCGCCTTTGGCGCCGCCCGCCCCCTAGGGTTAGGGTTGGCCGCCCCTTCGAACCTTCCTCCACCGCATCCGGGGAGCCATCCCGCCGCTTGCTACATCGGTTTGATCCAACGGCGCTATCAATCCCACCGGCTATAAATAGAGGGTCACACCCCCACAGGGGCAGGATCAAGAGATAAAGAGTTAGAGTTTAGATGAGATCCACTAGATCTAGGCTAGCAATCAAGATAGAGATTAGAGATAGAGTAGAGGAGTAGAGATTCGAGGAGCCCCGCTGGTTGGAGCATCCTCGGGGAGCTGTATTCATCCGATTCGACTCCCCGCCGGAGGCTGTTTCCGATGTACTTTTTGTATTTACCATTCGATTCGAGTAAGCGGGTTGTTTATATTCGTTCTTTGGTTTGCAACTCATACTATATTGAGTACTTTGATTTGGGTAGCTCCTAGGGTCGAGTAGTATTCGTGAGCGTAGACGTGGTGTCCGGGTTATGATTACTTGTGAATGTCCCCCGATCATTAGGATAGTGGTAGCTCGTGTAGGTGACTTTATAGGCTAGCGTTGAATCCTCTGTAGTCCACTTCCGTTGATAGAACTGATAGGCTTATAGGTGCTCAATAGGAGATTACTGCATTTCTTCTCCTATTCAGGATTACTTGTCCGATAAGACGATGTTATATAAAAGTTTACCTAAGAGTTAGAACTAGAGTACATTAGCTATTTCCTCATTCTTAATAGTTTTCTAGATTTTTTTGTACCCCCTTAGATTAAGAGTATGTGGCAGAACCTTTCTAAATTATATGGCCCACAAGCACCGACATTGTCCCTAAGACCTTGTCAGGCTATGCTTGTACACCACATAACCTAGAATGTCTGTCGGGGTGAATCCCGATAAACCACAATTTCTCCAGATCGATACTTCGAGAGACATCACGGTATTACAATAGTTTTTATACAAATACGAGTAGCGGAAGACTTACAATAACTTAATTTACAAAACTTTTATCAAACTTATACGTACCAGAGTAGCATTATTACAAAACAAATGAAGTATCATTACGTAACTTTATTACAATCACTCAACAAAAGGTGCCCCGCCTGAGGCCAATCAACCTAGTCCTCGTCGGACACTTCATCAACGACCGTCATGCAGCAAGGGCCGTAACACACATGCTCACGTGGTTCACCCGCAACAGGGGTTAAACAAACCCCGAGTATAAAAAGTACTCCATAAGACTTACCCGACCTACAAATTGGGGAGAAGACTCGTGAATGCCGGCTAATTGGAATCAAGGTAAGGCTTTAGCAAGATCAAATGACACCTTTGCAAAAGAGACTAAGCCGCCCCTTACTTTACTATAATAACAATCACTTGTCAAACATATGCCGAAGTTTAAAAACCTTTCATTCTCACTTTCATCATTACTACGATGCCGGGACTCCGGATCAAGTCTCTCATATCGTGGAGCACCGACGATTCGAATCGCTTTATATACCAATTTGGGGCTTCCTAATACGATGTATGCAGGACCAAACATCTTACATACATCAACTCACGCTTGTATTTCTCCCCCCGAACGGGTCCTAGCTACGAGGTACAGTACACCATCTCCCTACGCCCGCGGTCCCCTTCCACAAAGGCCCGTAGGATGGGTACACGCTACACTCGTCCCTGATCCGTTCTCATCATGGATAGTACAAGGGAGCTTACCGCCATTAGCATGCGACTAGTACTATCCAATAACCTCATGATCCCAAATACCAAACAACGGGCGGTCCTTAACCGACACAAGTGGGCGACACTACACCGGGGCACTAGCCCTTCCTGATGCAAGTCACTCCACCGACGTCTCGATTTACTCATCATCATGCTCTTGATGCGTACCCTTGACCCGATCAAAGTGAAGGGATATCAACAAGTAGCATCAAGTTTTTATAATTGCCCTCCACGGGGATATTGTTATCACACCTTTAAAAATATTTTATAAAACCTTTGCTATCTGCAGGACTAAGCATACACTAGCATTTTTGAAATCAAAACAGGTATCCAGGGTATATATATCAAGGTACGGTAAATGCATCAAATTAGGATATCATACAACTCCTGTTACCTAATGCGTCACATCATCAACACACAATATAAAAAGATTTTCGAAATACAAGGAAGGGTCTCAATGTATCCGGGCTTGCCTTGGGGCTCGGCGAAGTTAGGAGCGTTACCCAATCACCGAGATTAGTCCCAACCTTCTCACGACGAACACCTTCTTCAGAAACGGAGTCGGATCAACACCCTCCTCGGACGGCACAACTACACGATTGAAATGCATGATCACAATGCAAAGAATAAAAGACATGCGATAATGATGCAACGATTGTTAATCTATCTTGAGTACAACTTCCCTTCACGGTAACCTTGTACTAAGAAGGTATAACTAGCGTCGACAACGACGGACTAACGATACGCAATCAACATAAACCTGCCGAAGGTCATTAGGGTTAATGACCTAGGGTCATCACTCAATCCCAAAATCAGGCAACCCTAATAGTGATTAAGGGTAATTACTAATTTATTAACCATTTTCACAGTCGTTGAAAGCCACTAATTAACTTACTAATTGGAAGTTAATTAAACCCTAATTAACTAGAAGATTAATTAATTAAACACTAATTAACTAGGGTATTAATTAAGCATAATACAAAACTTAATCAAAAATAGGATCAAACTTCATAATTAAGATCATTAGCATCTAATTAGCACACAAAACAAATTTCATGATTTTTGGACTTATATTTTATTTATTAAAAATCATTGAAGTGGCATTTATTAATTAAAAGAGCAATTTAACTATAGATAAATTTAATGAAAATATAAAGTTAGTATTTTTAAATTGTAGAGCATCACTCAAGGATTCCGCAACATATTTTTGCATATTTTTTACTTGCCCAAAATAAATTAGTACAAAATGATGAAAATCAGCTTTTGGAAATTTAACAGAAAAAAGAAAAGCATTTTCCCCTCTCCTTGCTTGGGACCTCTCAGGTGCAGCCCGAGCGGCCTTGCACGACAAAGGCCCAGCCCATCCCAAGCCTCGCGCGCGCCGCGCTTTCTCCTTTCTTCTCGCTGACACGCTGGCCCCCCGCGTGTCCGCCCCTCGGCCCTCCCCTTTCCCTTTCTTTCCGACGGGGGACGACAGGGGCGGCGGCCCGGCGGCTTCCGCCGACGACGACACCGACGGCGACACCAACGGTACCATTGAACTCCTCTCGACCGTGACGCACCTAACGAACTATCATACGCCTTCTTTTTCTCACCGGAGCTCGATGGCGGCTGCCATGGCGGCTCGGTGGCACGGGCTCCCCGTGACGGAGCTCCCCAGAGGCCCGACAAAGCCGAGGGTACCAACGCTCCAAAACTCCAAAGTTTAACTTGACACGGACGAAACGACTTGGCGCATGACTAGAGGATGATGAACGGCGACGATTTAGCGCCGGGCGGTGCTCGGCCTGAAAAGAAGGAAGATGATGTCGCAACGGTGATTCCGGGCGATCCCACGGGGCGCCTGACCGGGCTTTCAAGAAGTGCAGGAGAGTGGCGAAGGTGATGGCCGTAGCAATTGGAAGATGATTGTGTGTGGAGCACGAATTTGACAGTGAGATGACTTGGTCGGCGGCCGGGCGGTGGAAGGAAGAAACTTGACGGCGGCATTTACCAATTACGGCCTTTATAGAGCTTCCCTGGCGTCGTGGTGAGGTGGCCAGTAGCTTTATGGAGCCGACGAGGTGGACGGTCACGTGGGAAGCCGGCGAGGGTGCTGGAAAGGCCACGGCGGCCGGCGAGCCCATGCCGAGCACTGTACTGCACCGTAGCTCACCCCCCCTTTTTTTTAATTTGAAACTGTTTTGCAAAATTCTTCCAAACTTTGAACTAAACTCAAAATTCTCCAAAAATACAGGTTGTTTAGAATTTCCTGCTCTACAACTTTCATTAAATAAGTTTTGTTAAATTTCAAACAAATTTTGAACTACATTTCAAATTTGAAATCGGGGCAAAACCTTAACTTTAAGGATTTCAAAATTACTTTTAATTTTTGAATAAAAGATGAAAATCTCCAAAAAAAAAGTTGTCCTATTTTTCAAGATCTACAACTTTCATTTAGAAAATTTTTCATGAAACCAAATAATTTTTGAATTGGAGTTTAAAATGCAAAAAAGGGATAACTTCCAATTTAAAGAACTTTTGAAATTAGTTTAAATTTTATTAAAAAACTTGAAAAACTTTATATACCAAAGTTGTAGAGCTCAAAGAGATGCACAAACTGTATTTTTGGAGTTTTCCTAAATTTTGAATATTTTGAGATGAAATTGTAAAGGGGCAAAACACTTGGGAATTTCAAGCTTTTTGAAAAAGAAATTCAAATTGGACTTTTGGGCAATTAATTAATGATATTGTGGTACTTTTTCAAACCCAACCAATGGCATAGTTTCAAAGTATAAAGTTCATACTTTGAAATGGTGCCAATGGTTAGCAACCTTTATTTAGAAAATTAATTATGGTTAGCTCATCAAAATTGAAAATGAAATTCAATTTCCCCACATAGCCATCAAGCTAGGGTTTGGGATTTTGAATTCCAAATTTAAATTTAATTCTTCCTTGCACCTCATTTGACTTGTAAAACATGTGTGGGGTGTGAGTCGGGGTTAGCCAAACACTTGTAAACATCAAGGTTGATTTTAGTTGATTGCTTTTATAAACAACATCAAACATGTGAGTGAGATTAAATGGTAAACACATACACATGTGATACAAAAAAAGAGCTCAAACAAACCCTAAAATTGGATAAACTTATTTTAATTGTTTAAATCAAGGTTCTCTAATCATAAATGCTTATGCAATGATGATGATGACATGGCAAGTTTATGTTAACGTAACACCGTGGGTGTTCTGAGTATTAGGCTAGGTCATAATTCATCTACTGTTCCTTTGGGTTCGATATTAAAATCGGGTTGATCTTGGTGAAGTGCTGATCAAGATATATCTGCGGCGCTTGCGATAATCGATTATAGTTATTATTTAGGGTGCAGTTAATTTATACCAACAAATACACCGTAATGAGATCGGTGGAGGACGGACGAGAGAAGGGTCCCGTGGCGCTCGTAGGAGCTTCGTGAACTGTTGGTCGGATTTAGGCCCCTTTTAGGTTGTGGTTTGGTCATGGGTTGTTTTGTGAATGGTGATTCTGTAGGGTGCAAAGGACTGCACGCCTTGGTATGTTCAAATTAAGGGGAAATTTGTTAGTGTCCGTGTTACTCTTGGGATATAACAATTTACACTTCACAAAGTTATGTGCACATTTGCTCTTCTCTGACACTTTACGCATAATCGTCATTACTGAAGCCTCATGCTCATCATCTTTCCTGCCATCCATCTACAACAGGCGACAATGACAGGATACTACACATACGGCAGCCACCAAATAGTTCTACCAGAAGTATGCAATTGCAAACAATTAATCTCAAACTAGTTCTGAATGCAGCCAAAGATAATGAATTTCTCGTTATGTGCACATTTGCTCTTCTCCGGACACTTTACGCACAATCATCATTATTGAAGCCTCATGCTCATCATCTTTCCCGCCATCCATCTACAAAGCGATGACAGGATACTACATACGGCAGCCACCAAATAGTTCTACTGTAAGTATGCAATTGCAAACAATTAATCTCAAACTAGTTCTGAATGCAAACAAAGACACGAATTTCTCGGCAAATTTTCTCCATTGATGAGCCTTTCATAACCAACAAACATAAACGGATTAATCACATATACAATACAAGAACAAAAACATCATGATGTCTCCAACCAAATCAAATTCAAAAGCTGAACAGAGTGCCTTGCAACATAGGACTGCATTCATCAAGACATCTTCTAGAAAGAACACATGCTGTAAGCTAAAGCATTCAGGTTACGTAGAATGAGTAGCCTCGGCCGAATCACTAATGGTCCTCTAGAACATACACAAGGACCAAACACAAAATGTAGAGTGACATCACACGCCTCCCGAAAAGAGCCGATGCGAGAACTACGATAATGCACCGAAGTGGTGAAACATGCGACTATATTAAACTAGTAGCAAAGAAGTGAGCATTACCATTACCATTACCATTACCATTACCAATGTTGATCTCCTTGCATGCATATTAGTGGAGAGTAAGCTTGGAAGTGAGCTCCGCCAGGAGCGCAGGATGGCGGGGCAACTAATAGACAGATGGTTGAAGCCATCAATTGCCATGCCATGAGCGCATTCAGACCAGTTGACTTGGAACTCAAAGCATTTCTCCTTGAGACCCTGACAATTGTGCTGCTCGGCCAGCACGAGCGTGGTCACCACCGAGCTCGTGTCAATGCACCCACACAAGCTATCTTCGCAGATGAGCTTGAGCCTCTGGAGGCTAAACCTGTCCCCGGCTTCGAGCAGGTGCTGCGACATGCATGGCGGCTTTATCTTTCTTGCTCACCTTGATTGGGCAACGTCTCGGTGTACATAAACTACAGCAGGAACTTGAAGACCCGTGGCTCTATGTCCTTGATGTGTATGGCGTGGTTGTTAGTAGTAGTACTGGCACTCTCCTTCATGGAGTTGAAGACGAGCGACCTCGCGGCGAGCACGCACCTGTGAGCACGGAACATCTCCCCGCGCTAGCCTAGAGCATGACGTCGGAGGCCTCCCCATTGAAGAGCAGTGAAGAATTAGGCTTGCCGCATTCCCACCAAGGACAATTGTTTGAAGCTTTGTTGGATCCATGTGTTTACTATGTAGAAACAACCTCCCCCTTTCTTGCTTACTCTCTATGCACTCTTTAGCCCTCCTTAGAGGGGTTGTATTCTACCTTTTGGGTTCCCCGAGTGCATGTGGAATGAAGCGGTGTGAGGAGTTGTTTGCTCCTCCCCGAAGTTGCTCTAAAAAAAGAGCAGCTCCCTGAGGTGGCAAGCAGTGTCGGGAGGCGACACCTCCACAAAGGGGCCAACTTTCACCAGATGGAAGCTAGATGTCAAGGATGATGATGTTGAACCGAGGAGGCTTATGGGGATCCGGCCGCTACGGCCGACCATCGAGGCCGAAACCGACATCCGACACTAATGCAACCAGAGGGGGGCAAATTTGAGGTTTCTCCGATCGACTGCCTACTCTTCCCTCCACACAAAGAAGAACAAATTAAAGGTACTGAATTGGAGATGAGGGAGAAATGTTGATGCATAGAAGAGCCTTGGATTGGAGACAAGGGGGTTGAATCGGGGCTGCCCTATCGCTCCAGCTGTCGAAGAGGGTTTTGCGCCGAGGCAGAGGGGTGTGGCATCCTACTTTCCTTCTTGGCAAAATGGTTGGTGGTTCCTTGGGCTAGGCTGGGTCAATGGGCTTGGCTTCCTATATGGGCTTGGTAGGGCCTATATATTGACACAGCTCATGAAAGGAGGACAAACGACTACACACTTCCAACTTCCAAGTATAGTACAGACTTCCATTGCGATCAGCTTGTTCATTTAGGAGGTCAACGCCGTCCAACTGCTACTTTTGAAGGAAACACGTACACACATAACTGCATGTTATCCATTGCACTGGAACTTTTGAAGGAAAAACTTATACATACCATTGCATGTTATCCGTTGCCCTGATTTGCCTTGAAATGCTAAGAAACTACAGTGTCATTCTATGATTAGGATGCCACCATACTGCGCTAATAAACTGATTATAGGACACTTTGCAGTGGCATACAAAGAATATTTGGCACATTGTGTTTTACCAAGAGGTCAACACGTAACCAAGCTGAAGGTGATCTTACCTGGTGTTCGTGAAAAGATTTGGTAAACAGTTGAGTAAAAAAATCTGGATCAATCACATTCTAAGCCATAACGTCAATTCATGACCTTTACAAATTGGATCATTCCAATGTGTAAAATCACATAGTGAAAAAAGGAAGTACACACAGATTCGTAAAAGATGAATAGCGCTACACTACCTCGCCAAAAACAAAATAATAGATTTGTCATGCTATAAAATAATTCGTAAGAAATCAATGGTTATATCACGACATAAACAAGTGCCACAATGTAAAGTCCAGTTAAAGGCATTTGAGATCATTAAGTTCAAACAAAGGAATCATGAAATTAATTTTCTACATTGCAATCATATCTGCCAAGAAATAACTCTTATTCAATTAGCATTTACGCTTATCTTGAATTGTACCCAACCCACGTTAAGAAAATCATATTTATACAATCAATTTGTAATAAAAGAAATGCCCCAAGATATT
Organism: Chrysopogon serrulatus; assembly: GCA_015844335.1. Lineage (NCBI taxonomy): Eukaryota > Viridiplantae > Streptophyta > Magnoliopsida > Poales > Poaceae > Chrysopogon > Chrysopogon serrulatus. Next base: position 71,906 of record JADLZL010000123.1, on the reverse strand, counting down.
TCACTGTTTCTAGATTGGCATATTACACCTCAATTTACTGACCAATGAGCAAATGTACACCACAAGCGTAGCAACTTAACTAAATCCACATTGTTGAATTCACATGAACGTTGTCTCCCCGATGTCGGTCTATGTAATTATTATTTTATGTGGGATATCCCAATTATTTTAGTTCAACAACATACAGTAATAATGACAACAATAGCAATGCAAACAACACATGGAGATATCATAAATAAGACAAAAAATGAAACACAAAAATGGAAGTTAGCAACAACTAAATCCACATTGTTGAATTCACATGAACGTTGTCTCCTCATGTCGGTCTATGTAATTATTATTTTATGAGGGATATCCCAATTATTTTAGTTCAACAACATACATGCAATAATAATGACAACAATAGCAATGCAAACAACACATGGAGATATCATAAATAAGACAAAAAATGAAACACAAAAATGGAAGCGTAGCAACTTAACTAAATCCACATTGTTGAATTCACATGAACGTTGTCTCCTCGATGTCGGTCTATGTAATTATTATTTTATGAGGGATATCCCAATTATTTTAGTTCAACAACATACGAATAATGACAACAACAGCAATGCAAACAACACATGGAGATATCATAAATATGACAAAAAAAAACACAAAAAAATGGATGCCAATACTAAATCACCTCAATTATATGGCCGCAAATAACTAAATTCTACTCTAACTTGGTTTAGTTTGTGTCTATCTTAAATAGGACATCAGTTATAAGTTATACCATGTGGTTATTTAACATATACTTCAATAAGCTGATTACAGAACATATTTCAATGACAAAATACAGGGGGAGAAGAAGTGACATATGGTGATTAGAGCAAATTATAGTTGGAGCGATAAAGATAAGATGAAGAATAATATCAAATTTTGATTGCATGGCTTCGAGGATATGGATAATGAATACGATTATGCTACCATATGCAACAATTTGCATCATTGCATGAGAACACTAATGACATATCAAACACTATCAAGAGCAAGGATAGTCAAAGGATGTACCTGTGATTGGCAATTTTAAGTGGAGGCATGTTTTGGGAAAGTTAAGCCTTTTTTTTATTGCAAATCTAACCGAGAGTGAAGTAGCTAGCTCTTTTTTCACTGGGTATTACCATTGTGTCTTTAATCATGATATATCCTTATCGAACCAGCATGAAACATCATGTTGACTAAAAAGACATCCAAAAAGTATCAAAGGGCTTTGCAAAAACTAATTCAAATGCTCAAAGATATACAAGATAAAAAAATAATAGAGTACAACAAACGTTCATGCAATTTGGAGGCTTATAATTCAACCAATTGCTGATCGCAGTAGCATGCAATCTCAAAATATTATTAAAATTCTACATATAAATGTCATAACAACTAAACAAAAAGACCACATACTTTTATAAATGTTAGAAGTAGCAACTAATAATTTTCATTTCAAACTAATAAAAGGAAGGAAAAAGGTATGAGTATTGTAAGTTGTAACAACGCCAAATTGTCCTTCTGGTTGAAATTTGACACCCCATTTCTTTGCACATTCATATCTTTAATTCAGGAAGACAACTAAACCCTTGAAGGAACCAAAGACAAATCATTATGTTATCATATGCCTAATTTAATTTATGTATCAACTGATTACAGGATAGCTTTCATGACCAAATAGAAGAACAATCGGCACACAATGTTTAACAAGATGTCAAACAAAACCAAGTTGAAGAATTGCATCTGAGAAGAAAACATATGGTGACGAATTGAGTCAACATCTGATAATCGGATTACAAAGTAATAAATTAATGACCTTTCCAAAATGCCTCGGGTAAATATACATTATCAGCATACTCTCAAACAAGTATAGCTTTTGTAATTGCTATTAAATAACTATTCCATACAAAAAATGGCATAACAGCACATAACCTGGTGCGGGAATATCAAAACAATTTCATCAACATGTATATGAGATTGTCACTTTCAAAGCAAAGGCATTGAAAAAGAAATGGTTAATCTTCTAAATAACAGTCATGCCAGTCAGTAGTACCCTCTCTTTAATTATACCCTATTTGAACCAGAATGGGACATTACGCTGACAAAAGATCATGCAACCTGCTAACAAAACAGCGAAAATGAATAGAAAATTGCAAGATTATGGTGATCAAAGGCAATCATATAATACCATATAATGAACTTCCAGGTTAATTTAAAGGCTTAGAAGTGAACTAATTGCTTGTCACATTAGCTTGTTCCTGGCAGCATAGTTAAAAGCTGCCCACAAATGATGTGACCACCAAACAAAATAAAGCACAGGTACATCACATCCTTTTGTGGACATGACTATGCATATTCACATACAACTAGTAGTACTAGAATAAGTAGTATTAATTAGATAGCGGTACCAACTAATTAGTCTTCTTGGATATTTGCAGTTGGCATCCCTGATACACTGAAATCCTCATGTTCATGTCCTTCATTTGCTTCCCAATTCAGCGTTTAGCAAGCTTGGACATCAACTGAAACAAAGCAGAAGGAGAGCTTTTCACCAGATGCTGGAATCCATCAGTCGCGGCGACCTCATCCACTGCTTTAGGAGACTTGAGAAACTCAAAGCATGCCTCCTTAAGCACTTGACAGTGGTGCAGCTCAGCCAATGCAAGTGTGTTTGCCACCGTGCTCACATCAATTTGCTGGCATAGCCTATCCTCATAGATCAACTTAAGCCTCTGCAAGTCATATCTGTCTGCAGCTTCTAGCAGTTGCGCCATCGTGGCTCCACCGTCATCTTGCTCTATCTTCTCTAGCAGTGAGTCTGTGTAAATGTAATGCAGCAAGGTCTGGAACACCTGAGGTGCCATATCATCAATCTGTATGCAGTGGCTCCCCGGTGGTGCCTTCTTTCATCGGGCCAAAGAGCAGCACATCAAAGACCGGCGATCATGCAGCAAGCACACAACGCCTGCGGTACGCGGCAAATGTCTTGCCCCCAACAAGAAATCTCACATCAGCACCCTTTCCTCCTAGGAGGAGGGCACCGAAATGCTGTGGCAACTCGAGCGGCGGCACCGCAACGACAAAAGCTGAGGCAGCCTCCGCGCGTGGCAAGCCCGCGACGATTATGTCGCACCTGATCGAGAAGCAGTCATCCTTGAGGCGCTTCGACTGCTCCAAGCTCTCTCTCTCTTGATGAATTCCTTATATCCCCACGACCACGATCCGTTGGTGCCGAATCTATAGGCCTCGAGGTTGCTGACGTTGGCCGGCTTCTGGCACTCCACCTCGTCGATGAAGCTGAACTCGTACTGCACCATTAATTCGTCCCCGAGGTGACCTGATCCTTGAGGAGTAGGTAAATGGAGATGTAGTCGGCGGTCTCCGGGCGGTCGCCGTTGGGGTAGTACCGGATAGCCTAGGTGCGCCCCGCGACGTGGAAAGGGTGGGAATCGAAATGCTTCCCATTGGGAGAAGGTGACTTTGATGCTCGAGTAGCCCCTGATCCTGAGCACGTGGTAGCCACTCGCGGAGCCGCCGATGATAGCGGAGGTGGAGACCGAGGGGACCCTATCATCGCTAGCAATGCGCCGGCAGCTCGGGATGACAGGAGCCATTAGTTGGCGACAAGGTAGTGATGAGCTAGAGCCTCGAGGCGGGGTGGGATTGGAGCGGCGTGGCAGGTAGGGGAATGCGGTGTCACCGGCAGAAGAAGGGAAGGGGGCAGCGGCGGCGGTGGAGCTGAGGGGTTGGGGTTTGGGGACTTTTGGATGGGGACTGGGACAAGTAAATAGAAAGAAGTTTGTGATTTTTTTTAGAGTGAACCGTGAGTCTTTAAATTTTTTTCTACCTATCACTAAGGTCTAGCTATTTTTTCTTCCACCTAAGTTCATAAACTTTTTTATATTTCTCATTTAGGTGTAAATATTTATTTTGCTCATCTAGATCTATAAACTTTGTCCTACTTTTTTATATATAGGTCCATAGCAGACCACATGTTTTTTTTAAAAGAAATCATAAATTAGTTGAAACTTTGAAAATTTTATAAAATTATAGAAAATCATAAAAAAGGAAAATCTGGTTTTATTAGACTCCACATAAATAGATCTAAGCAATACATATATAATATGATATGCTTTAATTTATAGTTTTACTATAAATGTAGATTTACGTAACTTTTGTGTTTAATTTATAATTGGAGCTCTTATGCTCCAATTGTAATGAAATTTTTATAGTAGGATAATCATCATATGCTTTCTATGATACAAATTTTAGCTTTAATGGAGCATGTATGACTCATCCTTAAATAAGTGTCGCTTTGATTTCTGAGAAACAAATACCGGCAATTTTAATAAATAATAAATATCATCGATTAGTATCATAATTAATATCAACATAAATATCATCGATTAGTATCATAATTAGTATCATCAAAAAGATCTTTGGATTTTAAAATTATTTGGAGATATAAATATTGCACGTATTTTCTATAAATTAAGTTAAATTTATGGCACACATCCCATAGCGACACTTATTTAAGGACATTGAGAGTATTAAACAAAAATAAACCTACGTAAATCAATAACTGAGTCATACATGCTCCAATAGTTCAAGCATATGATGATTAGCCTACCATACAAAGTTTCACCACAATTACTGTGTAGGAGCTCCATTTATGAATTAAACACAGAAACACATACATCTACATAATCTACATCTATAAAAAAAATTAAACTAAAACATGTCATATTATATATCTACTGCATATATCTATTCACGTGGAGTCGAACAAAACTATATTTCCCTTTTTATGATTTATATAATCTTTCAAAGTTTCACCCAACTTATAAAATTTTAAAAAATAAAGCATGTGGTCTGCTGTTAACGTAGGTGAGAATTGGGAGAAACTTCATAGACCTAGATGAACAGAAAAAAAAAACTAGATCTAGATAAGAAGTGGAAAAAGTTCATAAATCCATATGAGCGAAAAAAGTACCTAAACCTAGATGAGAAGTGGACCCATAGCATATTTCATTCTTTTTTTTACCATAAAGATACTTTGATGGAGAAACTATAATAAAGTTTTCCTGTGATGATTAGTCTTCTTTGATTTGTTGAGAAGAAGCAAGGTAATGTCACTGTAGAAAGTGAATATTTAAAAGCCGGCTGATTTCGGCTGATTTGTTCTGAAAAAAAATATTATTCTAGCTAACTCATAGGCTTGATAAGACAAGCTAGAACAGACTGTTAATATATTTCATGAAATAGTCTTGCAGAAAATCTATGGTTCTCTCCCCTTTTGTTTAGATCATTCATTGTCAGTTACTAATTTATGCAATGTTATCTAATGTAATGTGGATGTGTTGTTGCTGGAAAGATAAGGCATTACTTTCACTAAAAATTGAGATATCTTTGCACACAAAATGCCAATCGTCGTAGCAGGCTAGCAGCCTGAAGCCATGTAAAAAAGGACTTGCCATATGTAACAACACAAATAATTGCAAAAAAGTGAATGCAATTGTTAGACTTGTCTGGATTTTCTTACTAGCTAATGGAATTATAAAAAAATGATTCTTCCATATATATATAACATACTTTTCTGAAAACTGTGCCTGCTGATATTTATTTTTGCGTTATGGTTTTGGGTAATTAAGTATGTCATCTTCTTGAAAGTACGTATCATGTATTTCTAGGCAAAAATCCACCAAGGCTAGTAGAGAATTGGGCTTCAAGATGTTCAGTATTCCAAAATTTCTGCTGGGATAAAATAAACATAAATAAATAGAAATAAAAACACAGCTAAAAACTTCAATTCCCAAGCTTGTGTCAGTTTTGAGAAGCCTATACCTTTTTAGAACATCTTGTCTTAGTCAATTCTCCAAGCCCTTGCAAATATGACATGAGATTTGGATAGGATGATAATTCGGAGCACAAAGCCATGTTGTTCCTTTTGTTAGTTCTAAATCATAGGAGACTAGCTTGAGAAATAAATTTACACTTGAGCTAGTACAGTCACCTTAAGCAAATACAGTAGGTCCATTTTTCTTGTTGCCCTCTTTTGCCCTGGAAGAATGCTACCCCTCCAAGAGTCCAACTCTTCATGTGGCTGTTAATGAAGGAAAGAATCCAATGCAGATCGAATCTGTTAAAAAAATGATAGTTGAAAATCCCAAATGTGAAATATGTGGGCCTCTGAAGAAACACCGGATCACTTGATCTTCCAATGTTCCCTTGCCAACAATTTCTGGAACATGGTTGGTATTCAGCAAGCTGAAAATCTCTGTCAGAGACTTGAATAGGAACCTGAAAATTGCTGGCATCCCCTCAACACAGCATGATATGTGCTGCTGGCAGCTATCGAAATGCAGCAATGAATCCCAATCCTTGCGGCAGCTGATTCTTTCTTGTGCCTCTGAAGCCGGCAACTGGCGAAAGGAAGAAAAGATTTATAGCTGATGAGTGGTGTAAGCTCCTTGAGGGCTTAGCAAGCCCCATGGCTTAGGACACAAATATGTTACTCCACTTTTCTCCTTGTGCGCATAGCGTATTTTGTAAAGTCCGGGCTATGAAGGCCTTGCTACCATCAAAACACTCAGCACTTCACCCTCCACGTGAGGTTGCCATCATCAATCTAATACAAGATCCACTTAAGCTTTACCACTGAATATTTGCAAAGCTAATAGTTCAAGAGGCAACAATCCAAGAACGTTTCAAGCAAAGCACTATAAAAAACTCCATTGCAATCTTTACCACTGACAAACCTGCTATTTATAATCTGATTAAGGCCCTGTTCGGTTTGTGGATCAATCCGTCTGGAATCAATCCGGCCGGCTCCTGCTGCATTCTGCAGGTCCCCCAGACTGAATGGCAGCCGGCTGTGCCCGCCTCGCGCCATGCCAATTGCCAACGGTGTCTGCATGCATGCACGCATGCATGATTGCGGACGCTGCCTGGAATCAATCCACTCCGGATTGGAGAATGCAACTGAACATGCTCAGTGTCTGAATCCTGGCCGCAATATAATTTATTTAGGTATATGCCATTATGAGACAGCGCATTCTTTTTAGCCTACAGCAAAGCATGACGTGACGAATACCGAGGGTGAATTGAAGCCCTGAACATTATCATGTTACATACTTTGTGCTCTACCTGAATCTGGATGAAACGTTGCACTGATGAACAAAATTAAGTACATTCATGTTGCAAACAATAAAAATAGGAGCTTGCAAAGTTCAAGTTCCAGTGCTAGATCGATGATGACTGGAATGAACTTCCAAGTCAATTTAGATGCATGCTTATCACATTTAATTTGCACTGTGTTATATTACTTTTGTATCATCATGGTTATAGAAGCCATCCCCAAATTCTTCCACGATGAAACAAAAAAAAAGGGAAGCACATATACTTTTGTACGTTTCTATATATGCTAGAACTAGTAACAAACCCAATAATTACTCTTTCTAGCTAGGTACTCCTGATCTACTGAAATCCCATGACCATGGCTAACGGCTTCAATTTGCTCCTCGATCGAGGTACATCAATGGGCAGCGAGCTTAGACATCAACTCGAACAAAGCAGAAGGGCAGCTTTTCACCAGATGCAGGAGCCCATCGGTTGCCATCACTGCGTCCAGCGTTTGGGGAGACTTGAGGAACTCATAGCAGGCCTCCTTAAGGCCTCGGCAGCCATGCTGGTCAGCCAATGCCAGCGTGGTCGCTACCGTGGTCACGTCGATGTGCCGGCATAGCCTGTCCTCGCATATCAGCTTAAGCCTCTGCATGCCGTACCTGTCTGCGGCTTCAAGCAAATGTTGCGACATTGTGGCGCCAGCCTCGGTATTACTATTACCTTGCCCTTCCGTCTCTGGTGGCGGTGGCGGCGGCGGCAGCGAGTCTGTGTAAATGAAATGCAGCAAGCTTCGGAACACCTGAGGCACCATACCATCAATCGGTATGCAGTTCTGATCCTGACTTGATATCATGGTGCCTCCTTCTTTCATGGGGCCTAAAAGCATCGCCTCGATCAAAGACCGGCGACCGGGCAGCGAGCATGCACCGGTGCGCGGCAAACGTCTCGCCCCCGACAAGAAACCTCACATCAGCGCCTTTCCCGCCGAGGAGGAGTGCGCGGAACTGCTCCGACCAGTCGGGCGGCGGGACCGTGACGAAGGAACTGGCGGGGAGCCTAGCAGACTCCGCGCGGGGCTCACCCAAGACGATGATGTCGCACCTGACCGTGAAGCAGTCGTCCTTGAGGCGCCTCGACTGCTCCAGCTCCTTCCTATTGACAAATTTCAGAAGGCCCCAGCTGCTGTGACTGATGAACCTGTCGGCCTCGACACCACGGACGTACGACGGCGTTTGCTTCTCCACTTGGTCGATGAAGCTGAGCACCAGCTGCACCATCAAGGGCTTGGCGACGGTTTCTTTGAGGACGACATAGAGGGAGATGTAGTCTGCAGACTCAGGGCGGTCGCCGTTGGGGAAGTACGTGATAGTCCAGGTGTGCCCTGCAATGCGGAAGGGACGGGACTCGACATGTTTGCCATTGGGGATGGTAAACTTGGTGCGCGAGTAGCCCTCGATCCTCAGCACGTGGAATCCGCTCGTGGCGCCGGCGACGATGGCGGAGGCGAAACTGCTGTCGTCGCCGGGGATGGGGGAGGACGAGACGGTAGGAGCCATATAGTACGGGGGCGGTGCCCTCGAGCTGGGATAGCGCGGCAGGACAGGGACGACGACCGGACGAGGTTTGTGGTGGTGTACACAGGTGTTAGATGCGGAGGACGGCGAGGGATTTCTGAAGCTTTCCAACTCTGGTTAAATCCTGATCCGTCCCTATCATGGTTTTCAGCAGCCCCCTAGGCCCCATATATACCGTCCCATGAAATCATGAATTATAGCACATCTATACTATGCAAGTTATCCGCGTTATTATATATCTATTGACATATATTTATTTGTCCATAATAAAGTCTATTCACTATCCGAGTATGGTTCTAGTTATTCTAAAAAAAAGAGTATGGTTCTAGTTAAAAATGTCGTTAACAAAATAGCAGTTCAGTTTTCCTGGATTTTGTATTATTAACTGGAAAATCTAGTATGTGTTTGATTGTTTGACTAGGCTCTTATAGGCAGGCTTATATAATATAACCTGGACCTGTTTGGTTGCCTAGTCAAGTCTTCTAGCAAGGCTTAGATAAGCCAAAAGGGGAGATAGCCAGGCTTACATATGATGCTTTCGGGTGGGGTGGGGTGGGGGGTCAGGTAAGCGGAGCTAGACCAGCCTAAGCGGCAAGAGGGAATCGCGTGACTTTCCCATGCGAGGACTCATCGCCGCCCTGTATCGCTGCCCCCTTCGCGTCTCGACAAGCTCACGTTGCTCTCCACTACCCCCGCGAGTTCGCGTCATCCTCCATCGCCTCTGGTGGGTTCGCACCGCCCTCCATTGCTTCTTGAGTTCGCACTAGTCCACCCACCCATCCGTCGCCTCCAGTGGGTTCCCGCCGCCCTCCACCGCCTCTAGCGACTTCGCTTCGTGGCGGGTTCATGCCCCTCTCTCAGTCTGCACCCTCTTCACCATCGTCAACCAAGGCAAGGCTATGGAGGAGGAGCACTGCGAGGACCGCATCCATGGCGAGGGCCACACCTCATCTTCACTCTAGTAATAACTTATAATACATTTCATTTTTTTTTATCAAATGGTCATTTGATTTATGTACAACAAATAAACAAATACTCTTCTTTAGGAAATTGTCGGGCTTCCTTGTATACCGTTTCATGCAGTCGTGAGATGGTGTAAGATTGCCACTAATCAATCTTGTGAGCATATTCTCGATATATATTTTATACACTACATAGAATGCTAATAAATAAATATACTTATTATCTGTCATCACAACTATCGATTTCACTAAGGATGAAATTCTTGAGGAACATTTTGAATAATCGATCAAAAGAATATTTGAACTACACAAAAAAATAGCATTGTTTTTTTTGTTGTTCTCATATGCATCACCTAAAAGTGAAACCACAGTATTAGCATAGGCACTATCCTAATCCATTTAGAAAAGGAAAAAGTCTACTTTTCCTCCCTCAACTTTTACAAAAGTCCGATTTTCCTCCCTAAACTCTAAAAACCGGACAAACAATCTCCTTCAACTTTTCAAACCATGCGCTTCACCTCTCTAGAGTGGTTTTGATAGTGGTTTTGCTACAGTAACAGTGGTTTTATCCTTTTCTTTTTATTTATTTTGGTTGAATTTTTTAAAAATCATATAAAAAATCTAATTTTGTTAGACTCCACATGAGTAGATCTACGTAGTGAATATCTAATATGGTATGTTTTAATGCAAAGTTTTTGCTAGTATTTTTTTTTTTTATTTGGGTTGAATATTTAAAAAATCATAGTAAATCATTAAAAATTATAAAATAGAAAATCCAATTTTGTAGAACTCTGAATGAGTAGGTCTACAAGTGAATATATAATATACTATGCTTTAGTCCAACAAAATACTACCTCCAACCCCGAAAGGAGTGATTTCTAAAAACCATGTCAGGTCAAACTTTTTAACTTTGACCAACTTTATAGAAAAGACTAACAACATTTATGACATAAATTGACCATATTATAAAAATATATTCTAAAGTAAATCTAATGATACTAATTTGATAACATAAATCTTAATGTTTTTTTTTAAAAAAATTAGGTCAAAGTTTAAAAAATTTGACTTAGGATAACTCCAAAAATCACTTCTTTCGAGGGACGGAGGGACTAATTATGGAAGCTACAATTATGAATTATTTTAATTAATTATAGAAAATATAGATCGAAAGTTACAGCAAAGAATTTTATACTAAAGTATATTATATTATATGTTCAATTGTACATCTACTCATGTGGAGTCAAGAAAATTAGATTTTCTATTTTATGATTTTTCTACGATTTACTATGATTTTTCAATGATTCAGCCAAAATAAATAAATAAAATACTAGCAAAAACTTTGCACTAAAGCATACCATATATATTCACTATATGTATATCTACTCATGTAGAGTCCAATAAAATTAGATTTTCTATTTTTATGATTTATTATGATTTTTCAAAAATTCTATGAAAATAAATAAAAAATAAAATGACAAAACTACTGTTACTGTAGCAAAGGACCACCAAAACCACTCCAGTGAGGTAAAGCGCATGGTTTAAAAAATTGAGGGAGGTTGTTTGTCTGGTTTTAAAATTCAAGAAGAAAAAATAGATTTTTATAAAAATTAAGGAAGGAAAAGTAGACTTTTTTCTGAAAATAACCAAACAGACTTCTTCAACAGATTATACAGATCCATCCATCAAATCGGGACGAAGGGAAAGTAAGCAACCAAAACCCTCCATGGGCCTTCGATTCCAAGGTGAGCCGTTTGGTCCGCTGTAGAAGCACGAGTCGGTCTCGGCGGCCCAATAACCCCACAAATATCCAAAAGCCATGGCCATCCATTTTCACGCCAGCCAGGCCAGGCCAGGCGGACGCAACGGACTTGTATCAACTGCCGCTGCGAAACCACCGCCTCGGGTCCGACGCTGTCCGTCCGTCGCGTGGTGCCCGGCCTGCTGTCCTACCCTACTTCCCCCACCCACCCCACTCCTTTCTCTTTCCCTCTCCCTCCCTCCGCGCCCCTGCTCCTCCGCTCCCCTCCCACCCTTGGTGGCCTCACTCGCTCGCCGAGCCCAAAGCCCCCGCCCACCTCTAGCCGACGGTTGGTGCCGGGATCCAGCTTCGGGCCCTGTGGATCGACGCGCCGCCGCCTCCTCCTCCTCCTCCTGATCTCCCCCGGGTTTTCGTGCTCCGGAAGTTGCGAGATTCGCCGAGAAAAGAGGTCAGATCCGGCGGCCTGGTTCGAGCGACAGGTTCGTCGGGCTTGACCGGGTGTGGTCGATTGGTGTTTTGTTTGTGCTTACGATTCCTGATTGGCGGTTTCCGTGCGTGCAGTGTGCTGGCGGGTGGATCTGCAGTGGAACGTCGGGGATTCGCGTGACGGAGACGACGGCCTCCGTGGTGGCTCCGGTTGGCTCCTCGGCTCTAGATCTGGAAGGTATACAACCCCCGCTCCCTTCCAACTTCCATTTTCTGTACTTCTCTTAGTTGCAGTAGATGCCGGATTCGTTCCTTTCATCCAAACAGCAACTTTATTCTCATGCGTTGCTGCTGTGTGCTTACTCTGAACGACAGTATGGTTTCAGTTATTTCTCTCAAGGGCGTAATGCCAGAAAAGGGTCGATTTGCACCATCTATTTTCTGTATAGATGCATAGACTTTTGTTGATTTATATTATCAATGTTCATTTTTGTTTTTTGGGCTAGTTCATGCTAATGATTCCTCTGTAAACATTGATGTGTCTTTGTCTACCCTGTTTGCTTTTCGTTAAAACTGAATCACAGTAGGATATCAATAATCCTTCCTATGTGTGTAATTATAGGGAGAGGCCAAGAGGCCGACAGGGTTTATTAGAGCAACTCCAACAGTTTGCTAAAATTCACTTGGCAAATCTACAGTTTTGCCAAGTCTCAATACCAAATGCCAAGTAAAAAAAGAGGCCTTCTCCAATAGTTTGCTATTTGGGCTTGGCAAATTGAAAATTAGTGGCCCACATGTCTCAATACCAGCAAGAACACCATCAGCTCCGTTGGCAACTCCGTTGAGAAGAATGTCACTCAGAAATTCATCCCCTTCCATTTGATCTGTACAGCAGCAGCATCAATCAGGAACACTAGTATGGCAGCATCATCAATCGAGATTAAAAAAACATGTACCATTATCAAGAACAACAGATCGATCTAGAGGGCAAAGCAAAATCGATCTAGCAATCAAGCGGGCAAATCAAGATCGATCTAGCAAGCAATCAGACCTAGCCTCCACGGTACCTAGCGGGCAAATCGATCGATCTTTTTTTTGAAAATACAAATCGATCGATCTAGCAATCAGACCTAGCTGATCGGTCCTAGCAGCCGCCGGCAGCCAACGCTCCTTCTCTGCTCGTGTCGATCGATGACGATCCTTCTCCTCCTAGCGACACATACCTTCTCTGCTCGCGGAAAGACCTAGCTGATCGATGAAACGAGATCGAGGGAAGAACATACCTTCTCTGCTCGCGTCCATCCTTCTCCACGCCGGCGGTCCGTCTCCAGTTCGTGACGAAGAAGCTTCGCGCGCGGGGGAAAAGGAAGGGCAGGACCGCTTCGCGCCCGCAGGAGAAGCCGCGGTGTGGACCCAAACCACGATGCCAAGCGACGGGAGCACGCGCAAATTTACGCCTGGAAGGGGCGAGGATGGCAAGCTCCCAAAATTGCCAAGTACTTTTGCCAACTTGTTGGAGGCTGTTTTTTGTAGTTTTGGCAAAAATCCTAGGATGCCAAGTCCTTTTAGCAAACTGTTGGAGTTGCTCTTATAGCATTTTCGTATTAAGGGTGTTCTTCTTGTTTTGGTTAGATGTGGTTGTTTTATGCTGAGAGTGTAATTAAGAGTGCAGCTTCTCATCCCGTTGTCTGCTTTGTCTGTCTTTACTCAGGACTGTGGGTGATCTGCGGCCTCAAGCAGCCTGAGGTGTATTGGGAAGTGACCATCTTTCCCAGTCGTCAGTGCCACAACGTAGCTGTACATGGAGGCTCTTGTGCTTATCCCGGAGCAGCGCAACCACCACCACCGCCACCCTGGTGCCCGTAGCAAGCAATCGGGTCCACACTTTTCATCACCGCCTACCTCTCGTGGCTTCCGTGGAATGAACTGCCGGTCTTTCCACTCTGGTGGCTGTGTCGGTGTTCTCCCTTCCCCACCGCCTCCGCCTGCACGCACCTACTCATCCCCGAGCCCAAGACACCCAAGCAGCAGCCACGCCATGGCGGCAAGCGAAGCCGGCCCATTTCCATAAGCCCCTCCACATCTCCTCCCGCCCGTTCTGAGCTGTGGGCGGGCCCAGCATTCTCCAACTCACCACCACCCAGTTCGCTGCCCATCCCCAAATTCTCCCTCCGCCAGAAGCGCAGCATCTCTCTCGAGCTACCACCTGTTGAGCGCTCTGATGATGTGGAGGTCAGACCCGCCACGCTAAATCAGCACCTTCATCCCCGGTTGAGGGATCAGGATATGACTTCTTCAATGATGATGCAATTGCTAGTGCTATAGCAACAGAGAATCTGAGGAGGATTCTCCAGTTGGATATTGCAGATCATTGAATAATGGGAGGATGGAAGGGTGGTCCTTTTGTACATAGGTTACCTTTAACTGACAACTCTCTACTTGCATTGGTAGTGTATAGGGTAATGGTGATAGATACTTGGTGGTTGTAAGATATGGCCAGGATCATGGTGGAGGTGTAGTTTGTAGGTGAAACATCTTCAGAAGCTTAGACAGCTGAAGGTGATACTGCCCTGTTAGGTGTTATGAAGGTGGGCTCTGGTTGTGGATGGGGTGCACGGCAGTTGATAGTATTCACCTACATGCTTCCTTCATCTGTTAGGTGTAGGATTTAAACCTCCTTAAACAGCATCATTTGCATCCATAGTACCTGTTCTGAAATGACAGTGGCACTCTGCCATTGCAGCAGCCTCATTTTCTGCTGCAGTTGGTTCATATATGGTCGAATAACATGTGTCCTAACTCCAAACCAGATGTCAAATATTTGTAGGGTACCTGCATTTTGCATATCCTTGCATATTTCATTCCTTCAGTCCTCTAACCAAGTGGCTCTAATTATCCTTGCTTCCTGGTGCTCTGGAAAGAACACCATTATCTCCTCACCAGCTCTTCCAGTTTTTGGTAAGGAAGAAGCTGAGTGGAAGATGGAAGAAATTCTGTTCTCTTCCTCTTGTTCCAATACTAACCTCCCTATCCATCCTCTTTGTTGCATATCTGGCACATACCATATCTGTTGCATCTCCATGCATTTATGTTCATCTAGTGCCCCCTGCATTGCATCTAGTGCCCTTAGTCAGTCAGCATGCTCATTCATTCCCACTTCAAGTTCGTGAACCCAGTTTGAAGGTTCTGATTTTCTTGGAGCCTCGAAAGGTCCTGTGAGAGTCAGATTCTGGATCCCTGCATCAATACAAACCTTGATGAGGTAACTATTTGCTTATATTTTGCAGCTGTTTGGTTAAACGCTGGTTCCACCATTGGATGCTGATGTTTGATTTGTGTCCTGATGCAGGTTTGGTTGTGTTGCGCAATGTTCTACCTGTTCTGTAGTTACATAATGCCCAGGTTCCTGCTGGTGTTGCATGCTTTTCCAGCGACTGTAATTTTAGCACTGGCAATGAAGCAGCAGTATCCAAACTTCTGGATCTAGACTATTAGTTTTTTGAAATGCTAAGTTTGGTTAGTTGTCTTGTGTTCTGGTGTTATCAGCAGATGATGTTGTGTTAGTTTAATGTGATAATGGTTCTATGCCTGAACTAGTTCACGATGTTAGAACTAGAAACTATGTTGCTCAGAGCCAGTATGTATTTTGTTTTAGCATCAGCTGAGCTTATCATGGTTCAGGGACCATTGCTCAGAACTGGAAAACTCTGCCATCTCATGTCAGTCTCGTGTTGAAGTTGATTTGGATTATATGCCCATCGGCAGACTTTTATCTGCATTTCAGAAAGACTCATGAGGCGATGTTTACTGTTGTGGATGGTTGGTCGATCACGTCATCATACTAAAAGCGACTGATGTTTTCCCTTACCATGCTATTTTACTTGACGGCATGCCGTTAGATATATGTTGCCGGTGTGTCACTAGAGACTGTAGTAGCCAATATTGCGTTGGCGCGTTTGGTTGATGTGTCACTCCCTTCCCTTATTGCTTAGCTCAGCTCGTGTGTGATTACACACCCATTCATGGCTGCTGTCAAAACTTAGCTCGTGTGTGTAACTATTGCAACATGATTACGTGAAATTGAAGAGCGTGCGGGAATGGGGCCACAAGTCAACACACGTGTGCCATGTAAAACAACAATGCATGGCTTCTCGTGGTGGTGAAACAAACAGAATATGGAGACGCTTGGATAGGGATAGGATTAAGATAGAGATACAATATCTTACTCTTTAAAAGATTTGTCATTCATTGCTTGGATAGGGATTGGATTAAGATAGAGATACAATACTCTTTAAAAGATTTTAGTCATTCATTCTTCATATTTCTCGTAACCATTCGTCTATTTCTCTTTTTCTATCCTATCCCTCGTATTTCAATATCTAAACGTCTTGAGAAGTTGAAGGATTTTACAGCGTACAGTACAATACATACGGCCACGCAAGAGAAACGCAGGCCAGGCGCAAACAAGTATGCAATCAGTGAGTTACGGCTGTGGTGCGGAGTACTGTTGCTGACCACTGTTCCATATAGATCTGGAATAATTTCGGTACCATGTCAGTTCTCAGTACCAGGATGAGCCTTCATCATTGCATTGCATGCAATCCAACAAATAAATTACCTACTACTACCATCTATGTCAAGACAACCATGCATTCTACAATGCAAGACCTTAATCAGTGGTGGGCATCAGCTTCATGTCCATACATACGTGGAAATGAGTCAGCCTCTTGGCTCCATCCTAGTGTAGATGATCGAGGGAGAGAATCTTGCACAAATTAAAGCAAGCAAGCAGAGCGATAGATTATCCAACTGTTCCATAGGAAGGCAATGATTAAGCACGCCTCTCCGTCTCCTGGGTTATGCCTTAAATGGTACGGTGCCAGGTTATCGCACACGATGGTGTCCTAGTCTGGATCCATCTCTCCCTTGCCACAATTTCTTTAATTTTTTCTTGCACTTTTGCTGATTTTTTTGAAGCTTATTACTTTTCTCTGATTTGGAGAGAGCATCTTCTTTTTCATGATTGCCGTTGGGCCTTGCATGGCCAGCTGAAACAGAATTATGAAATCAGCACAAATGTGACTGTAGATACCGAGCATCTTTCATTTTCATGATAGCTAGACAGGACGGAGTACTCCATGCAAAGAATCTACTACAGTTGATCCAAATCTGAAGTGTATGTGACGTCTTTTTTGTTGTTGTTGTTGTCATCGTCGTCGTCGTTTTAATGACATATTTTTTTTGGCTGTCAGGAAATCTCCTTCGGAGGTACGTAGATCCATTTGTCCATGCGAGAGGGCAGCTCACAACATAAGGCTTCAGCTTGCAAAGCTGTAACTGACTGAAGTTTGTGGCCTCAAAACCGATTGGAATTTGGAAACTCTCCCTTTTTATTGTGTGCATCTCATCCTTGTGCATAATAAGCATATAAAAATTCAGAAATGAAGAATAGTGATAGGGATAATGCCATCGGTTTTTTTTTTTTTTTTGGGGGTGTTTTAATTATCTTTGGGGTTTAATAATACCATTTATTTTAAGGCCGAAGCTTCGAGAGGTTCTGCATTCTGACGATGAGGGGCAGAAGATGCAACCAATGTGCACTAGCAATATAAAATGCAGAGGAAAAACAAATTCAGTTCATGATATGAAGAATGGATTAATGATCGATACATTGCGCGATTGCGCTCAAGTTGTTACACGCAAGCAAGTTCTCCTTGTGTACCAAAACTTGAACCTACGCTAGCTCAAGATGGATCGAATCCGCCTTAATTCTTCTAGGCCTAAGAAGTAAGGCTTTCAGTGTGTGTGTGAATGCCACTGAGTCACTAACCTGCTGCAACTAGCTAGTACAGTGACAATGAAAGATTAAACTACCCAGCCGATCGATCCTAGGACCTGCCATTGCCAAGGATCATTCACCCACCGGCGCATGCATGAACCAATGCAGCAGCTAGAAGAAGCTAATTAAGCTTCTCCTCGCCATTAATTGCTGGAGATATCATCAATCAATCGTCCACTGGCTTTAATTAGCCTCCTCGTGAGAGCTAAATATCAATCATGATTGACTCATGACATGAGTCATCATGAGGCGGCGGAGGAGGCTGCTGCGGCGGAGGAGGAGATGTCGCTGGAGCGCCTGCGCAGCATCTGGCGCATGCCGTCGGCGACGCGGAACGCGGGGCCCTTCTTGCCGAACTTGGCGCAGAAGGCCATGTGGTCCCTGAGCGCGCCCTCCAGGTCGCCCCGCTTCTTGGCGGCCACCTCGTCGCGCACCGCCTCCGAGCACAGCCCGCAGAGCCAGCGGCCGCCGAAGCCCGCCTTGACGGCGGCGATGTACTCCGCGGTGCAGTCCTCGCGCAGGCCGCAGCACTCGCACTTGGCCGACTCCACCTCCATCTATCGAGCAGGACGCAAGCAAGATCGCACGCAATGCAGCAGCAGCCGGGGGAACGGAGGTCCGGCCTTCGTCTGGTCTGGGACGACGGGGAGCTGCTCGCGGTGCTCTCTCTCTTTCTCTCTTTCTCTCTTCTTCTTCCTCCTCTCCCTGGCACTCACGGCACGGCACAACACAACACAACGCAACGGCAAGCTGAGAAGGCTCGCTCGCTTTTATATACAGGAAGGAGGAAGGGAAGGATCGGAGCGCATTTGCCAGTAGTGTCGTCGATTAGCCTTGGAATTAGCGGGGCTCATGGAGCGTTAGTTGACTCCCTCTCCCTCTCTAACCAGAGGTCTAATAGTCTAGTCTAGAGCCACCAGCCCACCACAGTCGCTGCTAACTAAGTCGCACCTCACCTAACCTAGCTATCTTGTCTTGGCCTCCAACTGCACCCACTGACGATGTGATGATTGAATACAATGCCAGCGTCCGCGTCTCATATACTGTGTGCTTGTGAACCAACTAACTTTCATCTTGTCCAGTTTTCATCTAGGCGATAAGAAAAATTCTGCATTAAATTCCCTCTAATAGAGCTCCCTCCTTATAGTTTCAGACGAGGTCTGGGTTGATTATGTTGTAGCTGCACTCAGTGTAAAAAGGACAGGGCCACTTCCTGTCTAATTTGAATTCGAAATTTTGCAGAGCTCGATCGACAGCTAGCTTTGGGAGATAATATAAGTGGATTTCGCACTAAGCCGGCCGTGGTCATCATAGTGCCTGCATCTTTTGCTGTTTCTGCTCTCGCCATGCCTCACAAAGCTTCAACAAGAATCTTATTATATATACAGATACAGAAATGCATTCTATCGTCATGGACCACCAGGCAGGCAGGCCGCAGGGTTATGATGTTCAATTCTTTTCCACTGCACTTTTCCCCTCCTTTCGGCTGTCTCAACTTCTTTTCTGTTCTTTTTCTTAACCTCCCTCTGAAGGCAACACACCAGCTAGATACGTACATCAATTCCTGTCACTGTCCAGCACAAAACTTAATTATACTTTCATGCATCCTCCTGTGCTTTGCTCTGGCAGTATCTCAACTGAAGACCCCCATGAATGAGAATGACCTGTGATGCATGACCAACGACATTGAACATGGTCACTCTCTGCTCTCTTCTTCTCAATTAATCATCCATCCACCCATCTGATGGATTTGGATCCTCCTAAATGTCGTCTAGCTAGCTGATGACTAACAAGCAAGATGAGTTGAATATCATATATACTACTAATTAATCCTTCCCCGAACTAACCGCTGCGTGACTTTTGATGGGTTTATTAGTTTAGGCAGGCATGAACCCCGGATTAGGGCCTGATGCTCCCAACTGCTCCAGCTTCTAGTACTACGATAATCTTGTTATCAGTTAATTATTATCGGAATCGCTCGGAGAGGGACCAGCTTGCATTGTTTGCTAGTGCCCGCATTATTAGCAATTTATTAGCATTGATCCACACATTAAGACTAGGCCCTACCATCCGTGCCAAGTGCCTGCCGCGGCACCTAAACCTTTTTTCTTTTTTGGGTGTTCTCGTTTCGTTTATTGGCCGCCTCTGAAGTTGTTGCTGCCGGCTTGGATTTCTCGTGCAGTTCCATTTGATGCGCAGGCATTCTTCCACGTCAGAGGCGGGCAGTTTTGTATAGACAGTCAGCTAGCTGCTGCACTACAGGTAGGGCTGCTCAGGTTAACTGGAGTGATTGGAAGGATTAGGGCACTGATTGGGCTGTTCAATCCAATGATATATCTACTTACACAAAATTAAACTTATATATAGTAGTGCTCTTTGCATTGTCCGTTGCGTTATGATTGCACAACGAGGAGCATGTACTGTTTCCTTTCCGTTTGGTTATTCTTTAAATTTGCCAGATTTAGTATGGCAGTTGCTAGGATGACCAAGAACAAGTGCAGAAAAAACATTGTTTAAGCATAAATCTAGAACGAAACAAGGAACTAATTAAGATTACTGTAAGCTTAATATAGTTTACACTAGTACACAAAACGTTTTTACAGGCGGTTGACAACGTATTTGCACTTTGGCGTTTTTCCCAACCGCCCGGTCACGAGGCCGAAAAATGAGCCATTTCCACTGGCGGTTGGTTGAAAACCGCCAGTGGAAATAGATTTCTACAGGCGGCACCCAAAAAATTACAAAAAAATATTTTTCGAACCGGGGGAGGCACCCGCCCGTCGCCAGTCGCAAGTCGCGTATTTTTTCGCGTAAAATCGCGCGCTACGCGGCCGCGGGGGTTCGAACCCGCGACCTCGGCTTCGCGCGTAACCTCCTCTACCACTCCACCTACACGTCACTTGTGTCTAGATACCATTTTTGTTCCCCACATATTATACAAACCCGACGGTAAATTGAATATTTGAGGGTCTAAACGATTTCAAATGAAAAAGTGGTGAACTACAAAGTTTCATAACTTTTCGAGATCTACAACTTTCATTTAGGGTGTTTCTCGATCCGAGGTCATTTGCAAAATTTGGATTTCAAATTTGAAAATTTGATTCATAGTTTTCCATAAAAAGATGATTTCAAATGAAAAAGTTGTCAACTGCAAAGTTTCATAACTTTTTGAGATTTATAACTTTTATTTTGGGAGTTTCTCCATCGAGGAAGTTTGAAAAACTCAAAAAATTAATTTCAAATTATTTCTCTTGGCGGATTTCTTAAGAAACCGTCGGTAGAAATCGATTTCTACCGCCGGTTCCTTAAGAAATCCGCCCGGTAGAAATGGCCGATTTCTACTGGCGGTTCCTTAAGAAAACCGCCAAGAAAATCGTATTTCTTGGCGGTTCCTTAAGAGAACCGCCTGTAGAAATAAGTCGATTTCTACAGTGTTCTAAAGGAAAACCGCCCGGTAGAAATAAAACCCCTAGTGTCAACACAAATGGTTTGTGTACTAGTGTTAGATTCACCTAGATGCAACTAACGGAAGCACAAAGAAAGGATCAAAAAGGTGCCAAATTAAACTGGAGGACCCCCCCTCTCCTGAAAGCCGCTGCTGAAAATTAACAAATACTGCCTGTTTTATTCCCTGCTCATTATGAATTAGTCCTGAGACGATGAGCAACTACCCCAATTATTATTCCTCAGTCTGAGTATTCTCATTATCTCATTTGTCGTTGGCCCCACCACCATAAGAAGTAAGCTAGGGCAGATTTCTTGCTTCCACTGGTTCTTGCGGTTTCCTCTCCTCCACATGAACACCACATGCACTTGTCCTCCGTACCAAGTATTATAATCGCGTGAATGAGCCTGAGTGGTAGGACTGTCCAGTGGAACGAATGGGCCTGTGGTCCAGTGGTACGACTATCCAGTGGAACACTACCCATTAGGGATCACACCTTTTTATGGGATTTTTCTAGAATTTATCGGCGTTATGACTTCGAGATCTACCAGCTCAGTACTTTGGATGTGCTCATATAGGGGTAGGGTTTATGTACGTGTGTTCGTATGGATGAGTGTGCGTGTGTGTTGCATTTCAACTTGGCAACGGGGATATACCCGCCGGATATCAACAGAACGCGTTCGTTGCCGGGACTTGTAATGTATCCGTCCCCCCGTCCCCGCTCACGGGTACAAATTTCCCATCCCGTCCGTCCCCGACCGGGGATTTCATACCCGTCGGGGCCCGTACCCGAGTAGAAACCTGTGTACAGCCAACAATGCAGGACAGTACAACAGAAGAAACATCCAACGTAGAAGTCCAAAATGAACAGAAAATTTAGGAGAACACAATAAATAAGGATAAACAAGTTTCCAGAATAAGGGCTTCACTGATTGATAGCAAGCTAACAATTACAGGTCCATTGTCTACTTAAACTAACAGATTACAGATCCACCGATCAGTTCAATGATTCAATTCCAAGGTTCAAGGCATCAACAATTCAACAGCAAAATACAGATGTAGTTATGCCCCATAGGCTTAGTCGCTCATAGTCATAGCAGCAGCCAATAGGCATATGCCATCAAGTTCTAAGCAGCAACACAATGCTGCAGTGTTATCACACATTACAAACCAGACTATTACATAAATAGTTAGTGGTTGGGTTGTGTGAGCACATAACAAAATGCACTTGCAATTGCACGCCAGCTTGAATGCTTGATTGTTGATCCTGCCGAAGTGCCGATGGGACGGGGTCAGCAGCGGATCCGGTGACGAGCGGATCCGGCAGCGGTGGTGGCTCAGTAGCGGCAGCGTCCCTTGAGGAGGGACGGGGTCAGTTGAGAACATACAAATGATGGGTTAATTCGTCGAGGAGGAAGAAGGGCTTCACCGGGCAACTTTCATGGCGGACGCTGGATTTCCGGTGCCGGGGCGACGGGCGACGGGCGTCGCGACTCGTGAACTGGTGATGTGCTGACCGCGAGCAATGAGAGCAGAGCGGCGCGGCGACGGGAATGGGTGAAATGGCCGAATGGGTGAGAATTAGGGTTAGGCTTGCTTTTATATGAAGCTTGCTGGGCTTTTACTGGGCCTATTTTACACTGGAGTACACACCTGCTATGTGTATTAGTGTTCCCCGACGGGTAACGGGGACGGGGATACATAGCCCGTTATCGTACCCGCCATACCCGACGGGCATGGAATTTTGCCTATTTATTACGTACCCGCGGGGAGAGATATTGTTCCATCCCCGTCCCCTAATGGATCAAATATCCGTCGGGGATCGGGTATCGGGGGGCCGTTGCCAAGTTGAGTTGCGTTGTACTGTGTAATTTAAAAAAATTATTTTAATCGCATACTTTTCTACTCTCTCAACATGCATGTATAGTTTTGCATGCTCACAAAATCTATGCTACTACAGGTTGTTGGTATTTTTTTCAGCTTGAGTCTCCTAACATCAGGCGCATCTGATAGTTCAATTCCCTGCAAAAAAACATCAAGGAGGCTTTCTAGACTGCACTGTGTATTTATTTCCTTCCTGAAAAGAAACAAGCCAAATGTGTGTTTTTCCCCGCAACAAAGCAACACAAAAAGAAAAACAAGGCAAAAATTAAGACATTGTATTTATTAGGCCAAAATAGTTTCTAGACTGGGCCGGGATGCACTGCCCGATATAGGGCCTGGTGGGTTCTGATGTTAGAAGCCAGCAGCTAGCCTGGGCCTTTGGTGACTGGCCTGCACCTAAAATTGTTACCAGAACTCCAGAAGGAATCTTTGTCATCACCGGTGGCAAAGATTAACCCCAAGGTATTTTCTTAGAGTCACCATATGACAGTGTGTTAATGATAGACAAACATCATACAAAATAACTTCACCACTTTATTGGCCCATTGTTGTTGTAAGATATATCGGATTGTTGCATTTTGTGCCCATCTCTATGCTGATACATCTTTCCTCTCTCTTGTTACTTAGCTGTCTAGAGTTGTAGTGAAAATTATATGTAATACTATGCATCAAATTTGGGAGTAGCCTTAGGGCATCTTTACTATGGCCTTTATTTAGGCCTTTACCCTATTTTGAGGGTGTTGTTGGATGAAAAAACATTCTAGCCCTTTACTCATGCTCTTCGAAGTTGAAGGCTCTCAAATTGCCTCATCAAACCCTTAGTCTTGCAGGCTCTAAAGAAGTCACCTACTTTTTTGTTTTCCACCGTACCTCTCTTGTTCCCAGGTGGATCCTTCTTACACCCCCACTGTATCACCATGCAGATTTATTTGCCACTTCCACCACCATCCTCGCTGGCTAGAATGCTTCCTTAGTCCCCAATTGTCTCCTTTGCCATCGTGCCCTCCCCATCATAGATCTCCTTCACATCAAGTGCCTCCTTTCAATGGGTGTCCCTCTAGGTCAAGGGTGCCTCCCCCTACAACAATGGAAGACAGGAAAAAAAAAAAAGAAAAAATGCATGCCCACTAACAGCTAGGTCTCAATTGTCACAAAAAAGGTAGGGGGCTAAAACTAGTCCTCGGTCTAGTATTCTATATTAGTGTCATTAATCACTACAAGTTACGATCATAAGTGCTTAATATATCAACAGTAAAGTACATTTCTCAACCTCTAAAGTTGTATGTTAGTCTAATTTAGTTTTCAACCCCGAACATTGAGATCGGGTAATAGACACCCTCTAACTGTTAAAACTGGAGCAAACATTGACCATGGTTTCAAAGGTAGTTGCCTTCCTTTTTTAAAAATAATAAAATTCTGGTTTGATCTCTAAATGCATATTTAGTTCATTTTAAATTAGAAAGTTCATTTTGAATTAGAAAAATAAGAAAATAGTACAAGATTTTCCTAAGAATGTTATCTATTTGTTGGTGCTCTATTTAGAGTTACTAAATCTTGTTTGTATCAACTAAATAATGAGCACAACTATGAGCTGTAAATCAATAGGAATAGAAATAAATTAGTTCCAAATAAAATAAATCATAAACATGTAATGCAATTTTTTTAAAAAAAAATCAGTACTAGTTTCATATTTGTCGGATTTAAAATAAAATATTTACTAATATTTAGATAATAAATAGACAACTAGCAACCAGCAATAGAACCAAAATTATCCTGTTTTGACAGCTAGAGAGCGTCTATGACCCACTTTCATAGTTTAAAGCAAAATTTTGAACTATTGTGCAAGTTGAAGGTTGAAAAATGTACTTAACTCTTACAAAGGCCTTTGAGTTTTAGTTTCGCTCCAGGCCCCGAAAACTCAGGATAGGGGCTGAATGCTTCCTGATTTGTGAGTAAATTTTTTAGGATTAACTACTAGTCAGATATTTGCAATTTCGATGTCATTCAACGCTGAGGATTACGGTCAGTGGTGCTGAAAACAATTCATTTTGTTTTCGATATTTTCCTAATGCATTTTAGGGTTCAAAAAACACATCTTGTTCCATCTGGCAGTAGTATAATGTATATAGGTCTGTAGTAAAGCAAGCAGCTAGATGCAGAAGGCCCTCCTTTTATCTCGACAAAGATGAGACAATGATAATAGCATATTCATTCGGTTTCATAAAACAAAGGCGAAGTTACTTTATTTTCCATTGTGTAGCATCTATATATGTACTACGGTGAATAGTAAAAATAGAGCACATATGTTGTATCATATCCACTGTCTAGCATCAAACATATATTGTCTGATCACTTGGATATAAACAGCAAATACTTATCATTGCTGACCCATATGAGTAGGTTACAAAATGTTTGCGGCTTCTAGTTGATGCAAATATTACGTGACATTCATGTGCTATGTGATCAGTACACAAATAAACAAACAGTGATCAAAACAAGGTACCTAATCCTTCACCATCAGATTCTCCCTTGTAAGAATATCTACTCTCCTCACCACCAACATCTACCCAACAAATTTGTTGCTTATTGTGCCGACATGTTGTCACCTTGATTCTTGTAATGCAGAGTCCAAAACAGAACTCAACCACACTCAATCAGATGTTCCTAGGTGCCTAGAATCCATGTGTTGTGCACTTGCTAACTGATCCTCCTTACAAGAGTAATCTGAAGTTTGAAGCATTGTAATTACAAGGATGTGCATGCAAAACTCATGAGATACCAAAAGCCTGCACATCTTTTTCTTGTATGAGAATAGAATAGAATAAGTAGAATTACTAAACCTCAAGGTTGGGTTATATATGAGTACATTAGATATAGGAGAACTAGCCTCCATTAGAGATAAGGCAAGTTGAGATTATAAATGATTCAAATCGACTATACATTGAGATATTCTAATATACTCTAACACCCCTCCTCGGTCATAGTCAGAGCGACAGTGAGACTAGAAAAGAAGCTAAAGGGTGTAAGCGAATGAGCTAACATTATTTCTTGTTTTCATAATTTTCGATGTGTTGTCGATGTTGTGGCTGAAATGGAAGTCAATGAGGTTGTTCAAGCAAGATGGTAGCCCTTTGTGCTGATGTTGAGGTAATCAAGCATGAGGATAGGTATTCATGGTTTAGGATGTTGTGTGTAGCTTACTGTGCTCAATAGAGTTGTCAAGGTTGCCAAAGTCAATATTGCCACAAATGAAACGATGAACCCATGAGGAGGCACCATGACAAGGATGACACATATAGGAGAACATGCTATAGATGAAGATAGAAATGCATTGAGGTAGTCATTGAGCAATAAAATTGATGCCTAGATAACACAACCGAGCCACCATGGATGAAGCATGCGCTAGGTTTTTCCACACTTGCAAACACGCCAAGAACAAAGGCACACACCAATACTTCCATATCGATCTTCTACAGAGAGAGGAGAGAAAGATCCCTAACTGTCGGTGTTTGAGTAAATACCAACTAGTAAATTTCTAGATGCGTGTTTATGCCCCCGGCCGGGTTCGCTAAGAGGACACAAAGACGTATACTAGTTTGGGCGAGAGGCCCTATGTCTAGTGGAAGTGAGTTGTGTTACTTCACGGCAGTTTGCAGTAGGGGTTACAAACAGTGCGAGAGAGGGAGAGGGCTCCCAAGTCTCTAGTGATTGAGCGTAGTGCTAATACTGTTGGCGTGGTGTGTTCGAGTGTGGTTCGACTGCGATTGGGATGTTGTTATCTGCCTTCAACGGGTGGCTCACCCTCCCTATTATAGATGAGGGGAGGGGGTTGCATGTAGGGGTTTTATAGTCGAATGATGGGCGGCAACGTGCAAAGGAAAAAAGAAAGAGAAAAAAGGATAGCTAGTGAAGTGGTTCATCCGCCTTCTCGGGGAGGGTCGGTGTCCTATTCCTCCTATGTACCGCATCATCATAAGTCCTTCGCCAGTGTTGTCATGTCATCGGAGCGCCTGCCCATGCCCTCACAGTAGACGGAGAGGGTGAGCAGTTGATTAGGACCCGTCTCATATGGGGTTAGACGTAATATTGTCGTGCTCTACAGGGATGAGTCATGGCAGACGGGCTATTTGGTCCGTCATGTTAACTAACAGTGCAGTCAAATGACGCTCCATGCGCTTCCACGCGGGTTAACAAAGGCGACGAATGACACTCCATGCCCTGTGCGGGTTAACAGTATGGTGCGCAGAGCACAAACAGAGTGGACATCAGTTGACTTTGGTGTCGTGTTGCGCAAGAATCTGGCTACAACGCCGCTGCCCAGGCGTGCGGTGCAAGCCTAGAGTAGCTTCAAGGCGAAGGCGGACATGGGGGTCACGCAAATCGCTCTCCCCGGGGTCGAAGACCCGGGGGCCCCTTCGTCTGGGCTAGGGGTCGCGTGAGCCGCGCGCCCCTGGGGTCGTGGCTCCGACCCCCTCGCTTCGGGGTTGCGCGGCATGTTTCATTCGTGGCCCCCTACTTCGGCCACTAGCCTTTCCGCTGTGGAGCGGGCGACGGATCGCGATGCCAACCTTTCGGTGGGCCAATCTGAGGTCCTAATGACGGGCTGTGGAGTTATTTAGCCAGGGGCTTAGTAGGCTGGTTATTTCGCCCCTGACACTAACCATTTTAGAGTTTGAGGACTAACAGAGAAGGCCACTATGATGATTGCAGTGCATAGAATGACAAGGCTAGAAGTTGATGATGTAGCCCACAATTGTTGGGGTAGACAAAGTATACAGGGAGGACAGTAGTAGACAATGAGACCAAATATGAGGTTAAAGTGAGGAGGTAGATCTAGATGATCTAGTGCAAGCCCAAGGATCCAATAGTGTGGTAGTGGTGCTCAGAAGGCGAAGAATGCGAATAACTTGAGGAATACTATGTGCAACACGTGCACAACGATGTAGTTGGGGACATAGTAAACTCGGCAAAGATACAACAACAAAGAAGACCACATGTGGTGATGCAGTGGTGTAGCAAGGCAATGCAGTAGCAATGTTGTATTGCTCAAATAGGAGGCACATAATTCAATACTCATAGACAAAATTCATGGGATCCCATGGAGGCACACACAACTATTAATCAGACCGGTTGCGTAAAATATCGAAGATGATGGCCATGGGGCTGTGCTGATGGCCTATTGACTAGACCAGTATCACACGGGATTAGATGACAACCACAAAAGCATCTTGATAGATGACGCAAATGATGAACACGCAATGAAGACATGTGGATCAAATGAAGAGGCAATAATATTAGTTGATGGAATTCCCTGGAGGTCCACGAACATGGCCAACCACATAAGACCAAACTGTTGGTGTTGTCAATGCTAACATCAAAGTAGAGGCAAATGAATATAATGTGAAGTGGGTGACACAATTCAATTTTAGATCGAAAAAAATAAACTAAACACTAATCAATCAATCAATCAATCGTGAGAGAAAATCTCAATCGACGATTGGAAAAGAACTCTCTACTGTGATGAGCAACATGATTGGCGACATGAGCCCTAGGTATATGCTGCTTGTTGCCTTGGTGGAGATCCCCATTGGCATAGGATCTAAATGTAAACTCATGATACCATGTAGGAAAATAGAACCAGATGGAATTGTTGATCCATACATTACCTAAAGGACAAGTAGCCTCCATTATATTAGAGATAAGACAAGCCGAGACCACAAATGTTTCTAATATATCACATCTAGAGATATCCCAATACATTATAACAATTACGATGGAAATAACAATTACAATGGAAATATAGGTACAAAATGACCAACTCAAAAACGCATATGGCTCCAATTACGATGGAAATCTAGGTACAAAATGACCAACTCAGAAATGCATAAGGCTCCAAATTTATTTTGAGTCCACAATATTTAATTTATGTTTTGGGTTCACTTTCGATCGAGTAGTATTTTTCTGGCCTCACCTACAACTTGCAACCACTTTGAGCCAGCGAGGAATCGATAGTCCCGAAGGATGTTTTTGAGAGCAAAGTGACAACATTATAAAGAGGGATAGCAATCGTGACTGCCTATCTTGGCTCATCACGTATCCGTGTTAATGTATATATAGTTGTTTCAAGACTTGGGTTACAAGGTAGTTGGTTGGGTAGATAACAATCTCACCTCTAATCCTAACAACTTGATTCTATCCCAACTGAACTACAACCAAGATACGTACACAATCACGGTCATATGCCGTGTTACATGTGTGTACGTTTACATACGTTTACAATGGAATATGTCATGTTTCTCAACACCCCCGCTCAATCTATACTTGTCTTCTCTACAAGATTTAGATTGTTTTTGAACTCTTCAAATTTCCTCTGCGGTAATGCTTTAGTAAAGCCATCTGCAACTTGATCTTCAGTAGATACAAATCTTATCTCAAGCTGTCTTCTTGCAACTCTTTCTCGCACAAAGTGAAAGTCAATTTCTATGTGCTTAGCTCTAGCATGAAAGACTGGATTTGCTACCAAGTAGGTTGCTCCAAGATTATCACACCAGAGACGAGGTTTTACCTTTAGTTTGATCCCCAGCTCACCAAGAAGCTGCTCTACCCAAATTATTTCAGCTGTTGCATTTGCCATTGATTTGTATTCAGCTTCAGTGCTAGATCTAGACACTGTAGGTTGCTTTCGAGCACTCCACGAAATTACATTAGACCCTAGGAAGATTACAAATCCACCAGTCGATCTTCTGTCATCTCTACAACCTGCCCAGTCTGCATCTAAAAACCCACTAACAATTAATGGTGACTTCCTTGTAATCAGCAGCCCTGTATTCATTGAAAATTTCAGATATCTAATAATCCTTTTGACTGCTGACCAGTGAGTTGTTGTAGGTGAGTGCAAATATTGGTGAACTTTATTAACAGCAAACGCTAGATCTGGCCTAGTAAGAGTGATGTATTGTAATGCACCAACCACACTTCTATACACGTGCTGTCCTCTGACCCAAGTATAGTTCCATCTTCTCATGTCATCTTTTCTGCAAGAGCCATGGGAGTAGCAGCAGGTTTACAGTTTGTCATTCCTACCCTGGACAGAATGTCTTGAACATATTTCTTTTGGGTTAGAAGCAAATGACCACTCGATTTTCTTTGCACCTCTATTCCTAAGAAGTAGTGCAACTCTCCAAGATCCTTGAGTGCAAAATCCTTCTTGAGCGCAATGCTTGATACCTTGACAAAGATCCTGTGATGAGCTTGTTACTATTATGTCATCCACATAAATCAGCATATATATCTCTACACCTCTTTTTACTATAAATAAAGAGCGAGCTATCTGATTTTGAGGGAACAAACCCGAGAGCCCCGCAACTTAGAACTTAACTCGCATACCAAGCTCTTGGAGCCTGTTTCAATCCATAGATGGCTTTCTTGAGCTTACAAACAAAGGAGGGACACTTTGGATTTTCAAAACCTGGTGGTTGCCTCATGTAAACCTCCTCTTCCATAACACCATGAAGAAACGCGTTACGTACATCTAGGCGTCGTAGACACCATCCACGTGCCACTTTGCAATGACGATACCCGGCCTCACGGTTGCAATTTTTAAAACTGGGCTAAATGTATCTTCATAGTTGATCCCATATCATTGCTTAAAGCCTTTAGCAACTAATCTCGCCTTGTATCGATCAATTTGACCATCAGCTCTCCTCTTTATCTTAAACACCCACTTACAGTCGATAATGTTCTTCCCTTGTAACGGTGGAACCAGATTCCAGGTACCATTTCTTTGCAATGCTTCATACTCATCTTGCATTGCTCCTTTCCACTTGGATGATTTCAAGGCCTCTTCCACTGAATTCGGTTCATCAGGGGTGCAGATATTTACATAGTGTACTGTGCCATCAGTGTAAACCTTTGGCTTGACAATGCCGATCTGAAGACGTGTTTGAGGTCGAGCCGTCACAGGATTGTGCTATGCTGCATCATTGCCTTGAGCCGCCTCGTTGTGTTCAGTCACACCGTATCCTGGGTCAGGCACAGAAGATCCTGCGGTCGGTGGAGCTAGCTCCATTGTCTGGACGCGTTGAGAGACAGGCATAAATGTCGAGGTTGATCCTGCCCCCCACGCGTCGAGCCCAGAGCAGCCGCTGGGACCTCGGACGAAGGTGCGGCTGGCAGTACAATCGCTGTCGGAGAATCATCGGATCCTGAGCTTGGATTTGCTGCAGCTGCTGGATTCGTAGCCTCTCCGCCCTGTATTTCCTGAATAACCTGCACGTCATCTGATTCCTGGGTTTGATCATCATGAGTTGCAACTACAGGATTAGTAACATCAGGAACATGACAATCTACTACCCCAGGAACAAAAGGACTTAGGCTTTCAGGAAGGAGAGAGACTTCATCTCTTAATCGTGCACCAAAGATTGGAATGCAAGGATGAGAAGGGAAATACATCTTCATCAAACACGACATCTTGGGCGATGTAAATGCGACTGTTGAGGGTTCAAGGCATTTAAACCCTTGTGGAGAGAGCTGTAGCCAAGGAACACACATTGTGTTGACCGAAAGGATAGCTTTCTTGCATTGTACGGTCTCAAATTGGGCAAACATGCACACCCAAACACTCTAAGAGAATCATAATGAGGTTTTTCTTTTAACAGAAGCTCGACAAGGGTTTTATTCTCTAGGACTTTGGATGGGAGAATATTGATAATATAGGTGGCAGTAAGGAAGGCATGATCCCAGAATTTTAATGGCATAGATGCTTGAGCTAAGAGGGATAGGCCTACTTCCACAATGTGTCGATGCTTCCTCTCAGCTCTACCATTTTGTTGGTGTGTGTGTGGGCAAGAAACTCTATGGGAAATTCCCAATTGTTGGAAGAACGAGTTCAGTCTCTCATACCCGCCCCCAATCGGTTTGCATATGCACTATTTTGTTGCTGAATTTTCTCTCAACGAGATTTTGAAAGTTTTTGAAAACTTGAAACACCTCGGATTTGTGTTTGAGAAGGAAGATCCAAGTATATCTGCTATAATCATCGATAAAGGAAACATAATAAGCAAAATTTCCAACAGAAATAGGGGCAGGCCCCCACACATCTGAGTGAATCAAATCAAGGGGAACACCACTTTTATTATTCGAGCTGGAATAGGGAAATTGATGACTCTTTGCTTTTTGGCAAGAGTCACACACCGAGTCAACATCACGATCTAAGGAACAAGGAAGTAAATTGTTTTTGATAACTCTCTCAACAATAGGAAAGGACGCATAACCCAACCGACTATGCCATCACCAAGCGAGATGGTCTCTTGACACGACAAGCTTGTTTATGATGCTGTGCTCCTGCCTCTTCAAACCTCAATGGATAGAGGCCGCCCTCACACTTGCCTCGGTGAAGGGTTTTCTTCGTAGCCCGATCCTTTATGAGAAAATAATGAGGATGAAATTCAATATAAGTGTTATTGTTGGATGTGAGATGGTGTATAGAAACTAGATTTTTGTTAGCACTTGGAACATGGAGAACATTTTGTAGATGCAAGGGCTTATTTGGGGTATGTAAGATTGCATGACCGATGTTACTAATATGCATACCTGATCCGGCCGTGTGTGAACTTGATCGGTGCCCTTGTACTTGTCTCTCACAGAGCTTCTCTAGCTTCGGAGGTGATGTGGTCCGTAGCTCCATTGTCGAAGTACCAATTTGTGTCGACGCCGTAGTTCACTTCGCCGACCCGGCTGTCTTGGTGTAGGGCTAGTAGTCTTCCTCAAACCGATGCCAACAGACATCAGCCTCGTGCCCTTTCTTCTTGCACACCGGCGATTGGTTTGGCTGCTGATTGTCCACCAGTCTTGAAAGGCGATGGAGAGTTGCCGGAGCCACGTCCACCGAAGCCTCGGCCAGAGCCCCCACGGCCGTGACCGCGAGAGCCGCCACGACCACGCGATGCTGAGTTGACGGAGGAGTTGTGGCCGTGGTTGCTGTTGTCCTGAAGCATCTGAAGACGCATGTTGTAGGCGAGAGAATCTAGGTGTAAAGATCACCCAACGTGATCGGCTCTATGCGCCCCAAGATGGAGGACACGAGCGGATTGTAGTCGAAGTCAAGTCCTGCGAGGATGAACATCACCAATTCATCATCCCTAATTGGCTTCCCGGTGGCGGCGAGTTCATCACCGATCGCCTTGACCTTGGCATAATATGCGGCAGCAGATTGGCTGCCCTTCTTGCGATTCGCAAGTTGCATGCGCAGATTGGTCACGTGCGCCTGTGGATCGGGCCGAGAACATGTTCCCCGAGTGCCGCCCAGACGGTCGCCGCAGATGGTCTTGGTCGCCACTGCGCGAGCACCTCCCTTGAAAGAGAGTTGTTAGTGTGGGCAAGGAGCAGCCGGTCATCCTTGACCCACTTTGTGTACTCAGGATTGATGGCGGTGAACTTGGTCTTGTCCTCCTCCTTGACAAGCTCGATGGTCTTCTCCGGAGCAACTTTGGATCCATCTAGGTATCCTTCACAATCCGCCGCGCGAATGCCGGGCATGATCTGCGCCTTCCATATGAGGAAGTTGTCGCGGTTGAGCTTCTCGGAGATTGAAGGGCCAAAGGGCTCGGTTGGAGGAGGAGGATGAAGACGACGCCATGGCTAGATGTATCTATGGAAGAGTAGCTCTGATTACCATGTAAAGAGGGATAGCAATCGTGACTTCCTATCTTGGCTCATCACGTATCTGTGTTATTAATGTATATATAGTTGTTACAAGACTTGGGTTACAAGGTAGTTGGTTGGGTAGATAACAATCTCACCTCTAATCCTAACAACCTGATTCTATCCCAACTGAACTACAACCAAGATACGTACACAATCACGGTCATATGCCGTGTTACATGTGTGTACGTTTACATACGTTTACAATGGAATATGTCACGTTTCTCAACAAACATTACTCCAAAGATTGGTCAAATTGCCTCCAAAGGTTGGTCAGTGGGCTCAAATCCGTCCCCTTTCTTGGGTTGTGAGTGTGCCTTCCAATCGAAGGCTCGTCATAGGTTCCTACTAATCCGAAGTCACTGCGTCCTGATCCACACACACTTTCTATGTACAAAGCACCAATTATTAGCACAAACTTTGATTGTTGTGCAGTCTTAATTAGTTAACCAGCTGATGGGCCCTGCGTTTCATGCTGAGGATGTATCAAAGTTAACCACTGGTACTCGTACCATAACCACTTGTCCTTTGTCACGATTATATTAGGAGGTTGATAACAAGAGGTCAAGAGCCAAGCATGACCTTTGCGGCGCGACACGTGGCCTGCCGATAACTTTGTTTAGCTGGTTGTCAAGTGTAATTGTCCATCGAGGTGATAGGTTGGCATCCAGGCATTGAAACAGAGGGAAAGAGGACATGATTGTTCCACATTCTGTTCTAGTTTTTCATCATTATATTTCGAAGATGCAGATGCAGTGTCAAGCTCCTCTGTGAGCATACATGTGGACTGTGGTGACCTTCAAGTGCAAGCCTTGCTTTTGACAGTGAAAGTTCGTGACTATTTTGCACCATTTGAATGCGTACAGAACCAGGTATAGTAGTAACATCCTCTTTTGTCAAAGAAAAGCTGTTATCTGTTCCCTGAACTAACTTGTCAAAGGAAAAGTAGTTGAGATTTGATTGCTGGAGAGACAAAAGAAAGACGAGAATATGCTCTCAGCCATTTGTACTAAACTAGAGTACTACTGTCCATCATCAAGCATACAGGCACACATAGTACATACATAGTAACTAGGTAGTATACCCGTGCGTTGCTACGGGACAGATAAATTTTTGTACTAAAACACACGGGTCGCATGATAACATAATAATACTATGAAATTAAGTATTGGCGTTAAAGTGAAATTTAATAAAAAAACAAAATCTGTAAAATTAACACAATCACAGAAAGCTCGGTCTTACTCTACTCTATAGATCTTTCAGTGACGCGGCTAAAATAGTGCTTCATATCGACATGACGAAATTTCAAATATCCATTTCTTTTATGCGTTAAAAAATTAACAAACTCACTCATCTCTTCCTTGTTCATTGACATATCTTTCATGACCTAATCATCTGAATGGAGTAAAATTTTAAAAAATATTTGTATGATTTGAATGGAATGCAACCGATAACATAGAACAGCAGTATTTCTAATCTACCTTCTGCCCTCAACCAAAATAGATACTTCTGAACATCAATGGCTCCAAATTTACATGTAGCAAATGTAACACCATCATGCATCCATATTTTCTCAATATTACAAAGAACTCCAGAATGTCGGTGCAAGAAATACCTTGAACTGAGCGCTTTCTTCAAGCAAAGCAAGAGAACCCTTTTGTCATTAAAAAAGCGACCGTTGGTGAAGAGGAGACATTTTTTTAGTTCTATATTTTACGCGAAACAACATATTGGGAGGTTGTATTGTCGAACCGCAAGCCCCATAGCAACATGCCAACCTGCATAAATTCATTCAGTTAGACATCTCCGGTAAACCATTTCTACTTATTGAAAGTTTTTTCAAAAGGCAACTTAATATAAACAAATATAACATGTCACGGTGACAACATGAAGCTTAACCAACTAACCTGAATAGTTATAACTGAATACAAAAAGCAGGGAGAAATAAAACAAGCCTGAAACAATTTGAAGGAATAACTTTGAAATATTGACTGCATGATCCAGTGCATATGACGAAAATGTCTAACCAACATAAAAAAGCCCCATGAGCTTATCTACTACGGCAGTATAGCACTCAAATATAGACAAAAAATAAAATAGGAGGACCTCACCTTTAGAGGAGTAAGAAGGCACTTTCCATCCCTTCTGTTTGCAAAGATGAATTGAGACCTACTTCCCACCCGTCAACAAACTCCCTTTTGTCATTCGAACAACCAAGTAATCTGGGAGACTTCTTATTGGTTTAGCAATCTTTATTGCAGCAGATTAGCAGACACCTCAAGGACTGGATATTCAATGAAGCTAACTGGGCTAATCTTATTGGTTCATAATCAAGCCTGGCCACGGCACCATCCTCCAGCACCGGTGATAGGATCTGCTCTGGACGTTCCTTCAACGGAAGGTCCTCGCTTCTTCACATTGCATTGTTTTTCCCACGCATATTCTCTAGTAGCACCAAGAACAGCACCTCCATACATAGCAACGCTGATGGATCATCCTGACATCACCTCTTTAATGCCAAACTGAATATGTCTACCTTCATTGAAATCAACCCTTTTAGTAAGCATTCGGTGCCATGGATCCACTGCACTGCAACAAGAGAATACATGGTTAGGTGGACTGCAAAAGAATTCTCATATTTTTCTAAAAATGGAAAAAAATTCGGCCTTTGTGACCGCACACAGCCAAGTCTTACAATGTTGATAGCTTATTTGCTAACAAAAATAAAGAAAAACACATTGTATTCAAATATGAGAAAATCATATGCAAGAAGGTTTATATATATGCCACTCTGAAAATGAAACTATTCAATTTACAATGTTCCTCCACAAGTTTTGGTGATGATTTTGGATTGTTGTAGACCCTGTAATTTTTGGCTCCATATTGTCATCTAGCAATATATTCTCAGGTTTAAGGTCCAACTGAACAATTTGGCATTCTGTGTAAAGATAGTGCAAACCATGGCAAATCCCTTCAATGATCTCATATCGCATATGCCACTCAAACCCATGAGATTCAGCTGTATAGGAACATTTAAATGAACAAACTCGTGATTTCACCCACTTGTAGTTCTGGCACTGCTGTAGCAATATATATAAAGAGAAAAGTTAACAGAATAACTATTTTAGACACTGTATTGTTGGACACAATTAAACCGCTTACGATGCACAAAATGACACCGTCTGCAAATTGAGAGTGAGTTCACACCTTGCAATCATTTGCACACACGCCTGGACAAACTATTAACGGATAGAGCTTGGACCCAATTTTTTTTAACAAATCCAATTCTAAGATTTTGGACCAACCACCAAAGTCCCTGTCACTAAATTTAGTTTCTCTATATTGCCCCATCAAATACAACTCATATGATCGCCCAGACAGCTAAAAGCAAACATTAGCTAACAATGTGGCCCCTGCCAACCAAATTATGAGATGCTTCCATAATTAGCGATCCAGAAGGAGCTAAAGGTGCTACAGTGGGTTCAGTTACTGACAATTCCACCTAAACAGTTGGCAAGGAGGAACCTGCACCAGAACAAGTTCAGAAGAATGGTCGCATACCCTGGAAAGCGTGTGTTTGTTGTGGTAGGCATTTACTGCCCTGTCAGCTTCCTCCCTTGATGGGCAAATGATGAAGCAACACCCTTCATTATGTTCAGAGTATGTAAAATTAAGATGAAATCAAGAATTAGATGGCATAGGGAAACACAGTCAAGGTAGAGCGAGAAACAGGGTGACGAAAATAACGTAGAAGTGGGAAACTACAGCATGCCAATGTGTTGTGTGCGTTGTAGCAAACAGGTTTCAGGCAAAATTGGCTAGTGTTTCTAATTTTAATTATGCAGAAATGCATCAGAAACACGCACGTCTACCAAAATGCCATCAATAACCAAGTTTACCTGAGGCCAACCCAAACCAAGTGGCTAATATACCACAGATCAAACAACCTTAAAGGACAATGCCTATGAGAAGTAATTAAAAGTGGTCAACCAGATTCAATAACTAATCAACCTTGGTCAGTTAGTTCACATTCGACAAAGCAGTCAAACATTGGTTATCACTCATTAGACACACCAAACGGGTAAACCATACATTGATTAGGCCATTTCAAGATAACATATCATTAGGCCATTTCAAGATAATCCTGGTTCTATGACAAACAAGATTCGAGATTGTGATACATAGTTCAGAACCTTGTCTATATACATCATTAGACCATTACAAGTGTAAATACCTGCATCCTGCAACTTCTTCACATATCCTGCATTTATCCCATCAGAAATCATTGTGTCAAATAGATGCATGCACCACAGATTAGATATGACATGCAAGATCAAGAAGTGTTGAAATTTAAGCACAAGAAGTATAGGGAATTTTAGTCCACGAAAGCAAGTTTCTATGCTTTGATATTTATTTGGCATTTCAACTAATTAATTACCTGTGAAGCAAGGTGTCTAAGAAGGTTCACGGATTCCACTCATGTTCCTCTCTCCCACTACAGGAAAAATTCAACGATCTTAATCTGAGATTAAGATATGGACCAGAAAACACACGAATAAAAAAGGAACCTATTGATTTACGCATCAGGACATAGGGTTGACCTCATCAGATTGGTTCGATTGAATGGCATTGAACATGTGTAAATACTCCACAGGAAGCATACAAATTATTACACTATCATGTTAGCAAAAAAAAAAAAAAAAAAATTGAAATGGTTATCATCAGAGCCGCAACCAGATCTGTCAAAGGAGGGGAGCTGGAGCTGGCGTCGTTGCGTGCAGACACTAACCGTGAGTAGGAGCAAAAGCCACCAGCCATCCACAGGGTCATGGCGGAGGAGGGGCGCTTCGCCGGTGTGCCAGGCGGCGGCGGTTGGCCGCGGGCCACTGGGCGAAAGCACGCGAGGGGCCCGAGCGTGAGCATCGGGTGGCCACGTGCCGCCCGGTCGAGCATGGGGGTGAGGATGCGGTGCGACAGCGAGGGAGGAGAAGGGTGGTGCGCGAGGGGCGATTACGACGGGCGATGGCGGCGCCGGCGGGATCACACGGGCGCGATGGATCCTGCTTCCTCTCCTTCTCGCCGCAGATGGAGCAGGTGATTGCGCTGATTGCGGCCACGCAAAAGGAAAGGATCACACGTCGCGTGGGAGAAAGAGGGAGGCCGTGGGATCGCACGCGGGCAGAGCGAAACCACCGTCTGTACGATTACCGCACGAAGTAAAAAATCTTAGCTTTACCCTTTTTATTTGTAGAGATTTAAATTAGTAAGCTATGATCATGGAATATCAGTTGCATCCTAGCATTAGACGTTGAATGTTATCTGCCTATTGAGCAGAAAAAAATTACAACTATTATCTGAACCATCAAATGCTAACCCAGATATCAGAGGTAGACTCATACCGTGTTGCTTCCTAGCTTGGGCAGATTGCCGCTGGTTGCAGGACCTAGTTGCTCGTATCTGATTTGTGCTCTGGCACCTCGATGCTCTGAAGAAAAATAAATAAAAACAGAGGTTAACACCTCATTCTAGCTTCAGCTACATACGCAAGGCTAAGAAACTGTAAAAGCTTCAACTGAGCGATCGAAATAAGCACAGATCACTAATCAAAACCTTGACAAACAAATTCAAAAGTTCTATGGGAATTTCTTTGAACATGTTACATATGCTGGCACGTGGAAGTTCGCACGAGGAAAGAAACAAATATATGAACAATCAGCGGGTGGAGTCCTGGTCTCCTAAACGACGAAGGAACCCATCTCGTTCTCCAGCGTCAGTAAACGTCCGGCACACCTCCCCAAAGAAGATCACAAGCAACTCATGACCGCATAGAAACACAGATAAAAGCAAAGGCGATGCCTTTCAGGAGTAGGGGGCGCGAGGGGGAGCCGAGATTATGTCATCAAGATCGCATAGAACTTGATTTCTAACCACGTCATACCTTGGCAGTGCGTTCTTGGCAGGGAGAAAGGAGGAAACGGAAGAGATCCTCTCAAGCAGAGGAAGATCCAAGGCCGGCGCCACCCTGGATCGATTTGGTGGGCTGGGGCGGCGGCGTGGCGTCCGGGACGGCGGCGCTGGGCGGCGACGCCGGGACGGCGGCGCTGGGCGGCGACGCCGGACGGAGGCGCGGCGGGGGGCGGGGGCCGCGGGCGTCCGGGACGGCGGCGGCGGGGGCGACGCCGGACGGCGGCGCGGGCGAAGGGCGCCCGGGGCGGCGGCCGCCCGGGACGGAGGCGGAGGACGGAGGCGGTGCGGGCGAGGGACGAAGGGGATTGGCGTTCTTTTCACGGGCGAAGGAAAGGAAGGAGATTGGCGATGACTCGTCGGTGTCCGTAAAAAAGAAGGAAAGGAAGGGAGCAGCGGGCGTGATTACGGGGTGGGGTTGGCGGAGCGACGGATCGCAACTTTGGCGCGTAACGATTCTCTACCAATTTTTGCCGCACCAAATTTTGGTCTTACTTTTATCCTTTTTAGTTGTATAGAGATTAAGATGCAGACCAAAAGATGGTGACATCTAACAGGAGGGTTAGAAAAACTTAGCAAGCGCAAAAGATTCAGCCATTACAAGGAGAGTGACCTCCAATGAGAGTTAGAGCATAAGATCAAAGGGACTGCTTGGTTAGTTACCAAAATTTACCATGACAAAGATTTAACAAGCAAAGATTGCAAAAACTTGGACAAAAATATTTAATATATATTAACATGCAAAATATGAGATGTTTATAAATTTTATAGGACACCAAATGGCAGCCAAAATTTTGGGTGAACCTAGTTTTGGTAACTAAATTTTGGTTATACCAATCAGACCCTAAAAGACAAAAGCCTGGCCACAAGGAAGGTGACCTCCAAGGGGAATTGGGAATCGACACCAAAAGATGAAAGGCCTTGAGAGGCATGCATGGAGTGATCATATCCCTTCAAGACATCATTGCTCGTGAGATCAAAGGAGAGTTAAGGCCATGTCGTATGGGTTATCCACTGACTGTTTAGGCATGTGTTCAGGGGGTCACAGTGTAGTAAGTAGGAACAGCACAAAGTTGGTGGTACCAGCGGTTCATGCTAATCATATCCTCCTCTCTTTACCGTGACGGGCCATGAATTGATTGGTTTGGGCTACTATGACTGAATACATACCAGTATCCAATAAACTAGTTGCAGACATGCAAGAAACACTGCTTGCAGGAGTACTAAAGAGTACACCCTCCATTTTAAATTGTAAGATGATTTGTTTTTTTAGATACATAGCTTATACTATGCACTTAGATCATATTAGTCTAAATATAAAACAAAAACAATGTATTTAGAAAAAATAAAATGTCTCATAATTTAGAACAGAGAAAATAAATTGTATAGTGCAGTGCTTCGTAGACATTTTACACAAAATGTTCATCAAGAGGTGGCTGAATTCCTGGCATATATAACAATAGAAGTAATGCATTAATTAGCATTCATTTATGGGTAGAAAAATTAATTTCGTTTGTTTCTGTGGCGGGCATGCCAAAGTAAGAAGCAAAACAGGGCATTTAGATTTCAGAATGCTCTAATGGCAAAGCTTGAGACTACTAATTCCTGAGAGTTATTTCTTAAGTGGCCTTTTTTTCTTGGGGTTCTTGGTTGCTTATTTGTTTCCTCGTCTCGTCGGGGAATATTCAAATTAGGCTATACTATATATAAAACCCTCAGCCACTTAGAAGGACAACAATGCAACTGTCTGGTTTTTTTTAAAAAAAAAAACAGGAAACAATATTCTCATGCAGTAAACCCGCAATGATAATGTGAGGCCCACTTTCAGATGGTAGCATCTAAAAGAACGAGGGATCCCATAGCACTATACAAGTATACAGTATCTGTATATCACTTGTATCTCTCAAAGGTACATATACATAGGTGGTACGGTGGTCAAAGTAACCATCCAAAATTTTGAAGAGAGAGGAGCACCCACATGAAGACAGAGTCCCTACATAACTATCTTTTTCAATTTTCGTGCAATAAGTTTAACTAAATTTAGAGAAAATACATATAATATTTATATTGTAAATAAATTTATTATAAAACAGATTGAGTGATCTATCTAATGGTATTACTTATATACAATAAATATTAATTTATTTAATATAAAATAATCAAAGTTATTTCTCAAGAAGAGAGAGTAATAGTTATTTAGGGATGAGGGAGTATATTGCTTGGAGCAGCATTTCAGTTCAGCAACTCCTTCAGTCCTTTTCTGATGTGGGCCATCTGAATGCCTCAGTTGTGTTAGTAACTCTCATCAGTGCACACACTGCAGATGAAGAACACAAGAATTTCGATGCATGTCTGTCGTATGATGGCGCATCCCGTCAGCTAGCACTCCAACTGCAGAGAACTAGAGAGCCAATAATTGAGTCTAGAGACAACTGATGCAATGGAATAGTTGGGACTTTGATTTGGTGCCCTTCCAACGTCCTTTTCTTTTGATGGCCATGCTCCTTACGTGTCGACTCTCCATTGGGAAGATACCTATCCTAGTGTCGTATTTACGAGCGTCAAAAAAAAAAAAAAAAAAATTTATGCTTACGAAATTCCAAGTGGCCTTAGCGAGGAGTAAGAGTAATGCGCATACTACATTGCCTGAGAGACCCGAAAATAGGGTCAAAATATTATTTATCATTTTGTTTCTCGGCGTTGCCATCGATCGAGTAGTCATTCACAATAAATACTACTCTAATTCAAATTGTAAGACTCTTTGAGTTTTTTAGATATATAAATTCTACCGTGCATCTACAAAATCAGAATAGAGTGAGTTCATGATCAAAACATCGTTATATAATATATCGACTTCATGCGCTGCTTTTCTAGCCATCGGATCATTCCTCACTTGCCACTCGAGAAAAAAAGAATGCCTTTTCAGGTAATTCCCTTATGAATCCTCCAAATACCTTGTGAAAGCGCGGACAGTCGCACACATCGTAGCAGTGCTCTGGTCAAAATTTCCGCTGTACCAGGCTACCAACAAAGAAAAAGAAGAACCGCGAGCTAGCACGTACTAATGCCTACTAACACCATATATGCTCTCTCACGCAGACATATGGTACGACAGGATTTCAGCTAAGGGAGCCTACTACAATTGCATGCATGTCTGCTCTCACTCAGTCTATCACTCCGCATGCATGCGTAATCAATCAGAACATAGAAAAAAAATAGAGGAATTCTGCAATTGCTTAGGACATGCTTTTGAGCCCTCTAGAATTGAATAACGCGCTAATAAGGATATTTGGACCACCGGAATTCCCATGGAATTGTTGAGAATCATTTTAATCATTAATTAGGGAAGTCTCATGTATATATACGCGCGTACTCATCGTACCACCTTAGCGGAT
Organism: Chrysopogon serrulatus; assembly: GCA_015844335.1. Lineage (NCBI taxonomy): Eukaryota > Viridiplantae > Streptophyta > Magnoliopsida > Poales > Poaceae > Chrysopogon > Chrysopogon serrulatus. The sequence continues at coordinate 28,814 of JADLZL010000123.1, read as the reverse complement.
CGTAATTAATGGACCCATATAGCAAACTAGGAGTCTATATATCTGGGATGTTTAATTATCTCTATTGATCATTAAGCACATAGAACCCTTAACAGAGTATCTATTTATAGCCTAGAGCACACTAGGCACGTATCCAAGTCTCTATAGCCGGCACGATACAATTTTCAATCATTGATACACACATGATTTTTTGTACTTCGTGAGTCCTTGAGTACATCATTTGGTTTGCATGGTATGTATTTCTTGGCCGGTTTTGGTATTTCTTGTGATGTTGCCACACCTCTTCTCCATGAAAATATAAGAGTTATACAAATTGCCAATAATCCTATGAAGCATGAACTTGCTAAACATATCGGTATTTAATTATGACTTCTTTCCTTGGTCTCATTGTCATTAGAAAATATTGCTCTTTGGTATGTGCCTTCTGAGCTGAAGTTAGCTAATTTCTTCACTAAAGCACATACTCAAGAGAAACATCGATATCACTTATCAAATTCAATGCCTCAAATCATCCTCTTATACCTTGAGTTTGGGGGGGGGGGGGGATGGATTATGAAAGCCCGTCTGATATAGGCCCATATGACTCATGGGCAAGGGCAAGGCTCCCTATATAGTCATCTCCACTAATGAGTGATTATCTTCTCAAATCCCCAAGTTCAGTAACAACGATGACACATAATGTTTTGATTGGAATATGGAGTGACCACCTAGGAAATAGCGCAACCACAAGACTACATGCCATATGGTCTTAGCACAATAATTATATTTTCTTGGTTTGTTAGTGTCTTAATGAACGACACAATATATATATAGGGGGGCTTGTGATGGGGTGCTCTTGGCATGCCACAAGTGCTGCATTCTTCCCAATCTCTGCCTTCCCAACATGAACCTCAACTCCTCAAGCCATGCCCAATAATGCTCATGGCAGAGGATGTGTTAGTAAGGAGAGAATTAGAGGGAAAAATCATGTTTGAAGGCTCGGCTCGGAATAGGGGTTGTTGTCCTTACTAGAGTTGAGGCTAAAAAAAATAGCCCCACACTAGGGAATTGTCCAATAAAAAATGGAAATCCTTATTTCAAGGGCCATTTCTAGAGTTGCTAAGTGAGGATGAGTGTCTATGCCTAAGCGATCTGGATTTTCATTGCATGAGTCATGAGTGTATACAGTTCGCAGCAAATGATTATGCTTGGGCCAGCATGCGGCTTCTAGCGAGTTAACGGAGTCGCCAGGTGGGCCACCATGCATCACCTTTACGTCAGGGCCCATGAGCGTGTCTATCGTCTAGTCGTCTCTCTCTTGTTGCATTGCAATTGCAACAACTGCATCTGCTCAATGCAAGTCGTGGTCCTATTGCTGTAGTGCATCTGTGGGTGCAATCGGACGGGCACGCGCTCCTCATACCTCATCTCCTCATCTCGCTCGCATTCACACTTGCCCTCTCTGCTTCACCGCTCCACAATTTTCAAGCATCACTCAAAACAAGCACCACTACCTGCAGTGTTTAGAGTGATTGCTAAACACTCTCTCTCTACTTTGGGGCATCACTCTTCTACAACACTGCGGAAGGCCTTAGTATTTAACAGGGAGGCAGGCATCATCAGCATTGCTCATTGCTTGATTTCTTCGTTCCATTCCATGGCTGCCCTTTGTTTCAAAAAAAAATTCCATGGCTGCCCGCTCTGCTCTCTGTGTCTGTGACTCTACTGCATGCATGCTCCTCTTGAATTATAAGTACTAGTAGTGCCTGGTAAGCAACTGGATTATCTAAAGCCAGTGTCCATGCAACCTAATAAACCTAATATATTGGAATAGTTTTATTTACAGCATCCACGTCATGATCCGTTGCAGCTAGCTGATCACGGCAACTATCGCCAAAAGCGGGAAGCCGGGAACTGACGAAGATGCTGGGGAGGTTGGCTGGTCCAGGTGCCGGCGGAGCCTCGGAGCAGCTGCAGCGCGAGGCGGCGTTTGATTTCGGCCGTCACGCGGACACCACCGCCGTTCCATGTCCATCGTTGCCGCCTCCGAAGCTGTTCTTGGCTGCAGGGAGCGGCGTCGTCTCCGGAGAGGAGGCGTTCTCGCCGCCGCCGAAGCTAGCGGAGGCCGCCGTCCTGATGGTGAGCGTGAGCATGAGCCCCACCTCCACGCTGCAGGCACCGGCCGGCAGCCCCTCGTCTGCGGCGGCCACAGCCGTTCCGTTCTCCCGTCGTCGCGGGGCGACGACCTCATCGTCATCAGGCGGGGATGATATAGATCGTCGTCGGTGCAACAGCAGGAGCCGGAGCCAGCAGCAGCGCCGCCCCTGGGAGGCGAGCCCCGTCGGGGTCGGCCTCGCCGGCGCCCTGAACGGCGACGCCCTCCCACCCGTGGCGACGTCGACGCTAGTACTGACAGGACAGAGGATCCGGCCGTGCCGGAGCCATTGCGTTTTGACGACGCCGAGGGAGACGATGGAAGCGTCGGAGGACTACACCCGCGTGATCGCGCGGGGGCCCAACCCGAGGACGACGCACATATTCGACGACCTCGTCGTCGTCGTGGAGGACGATGACGAAGACTCGATCCTGAGGTGCTGCCATGGCTGCGGCAAGGATTTGGGCCAGGGCAACGACATCTTCATGTACAGGTGGAGAGTGCTTTAGCCTTTAATCATTGTAATTTAGGGGATTATCTCTTGTGCTTCAATTCCAGTTCCATCCTTGTTGTTGAAAGCTGGAGACTAGTTGTTGCAGGGGGGAGATGGCCTTCTGCAGCCACGAGTGCCGCCGCTACCGAGAGATGCTGCTCTTCGACGAACAAGAAGAATCCAGCTGACGCACCAACCAATGCAAGGTGGTGGTGGCAGCATTATTTGCATATCATCATCATCAGAAGACATGTATGCTGTATATGCCGATTGCCGACCGGACGTCGGAGAAGACCCCGATCGATCCTGCATACTGCACTATTCTCCGCTTCATTCCTTTTCTCTCCTTGCTACTAGTTGTTCTAGGTTTTAATTATCTTCAGGTGACCCCAAAAAAAAAAAAAAAAAAAACCGTGCTAGGTGCTCTGTCACCGCGCGCTTTAGCTGTTGATCACTTTATGTAGATTATTAGGACTCCCTGTGCCACCTGCCCACCCCGGTCGATCAAGATGCATGGTGTATCATCGTTGGGTAACAAACGAAGGCTCTATATATTGATACAGTCGATCTCAGCTATAGAAAAACACAAATTATCCAACACGTATGTGTACTACCGTTAATATGAAAAAAGTACAATACATGTACATGGCCCCAAAAAAACTGCTCTCAAGGTCTACAATTTGATATGTTAACCGAAAAGGATAAAAATTAGTCATCGCTACTATTAGGAAAAAGTAACCTAAAGTATCATATATTAGCATATGGATGAAACTTACTAACGTTCATTTAGTTCTATTTCTCTGGAACCAAGTTGATCCACGTCATCTCTATTATTCTTCACCATTAGATCAAAACCTGTCACATGTCCATAAGCTGTCAGATTCATCTATCCGTCCATGTGTCATTATCATTCACGCTACTATCAGTGTAATTTAATGATCCAACAATTTATGTTCCTTTGCAATTTTCTAGGAACACGAAGAGCGTGTTTGGTTGTCTTCTCCGGGCTGCTTGCATCGCATCCTTCCTGCAGGCAACTGGTGGCTAGGCACTGTTACAAAAAAAAAACATAATTGCAGCTAAAAAGATTAATCGTGATAGTCAAGCTAACCGCTACGACATATTGCTCAAAAAAAAATCCAAAAGACAAAAAATGTTATAAAAAATTAACATGGCGGTTAAAAAGATTCAAGCCAACTGCCACGGTTAATGTTGTTTAGAAAATCCAAAAAAATAAAAAATATACTACGACTTTAGGGAACCAAACCCTCCTCAACACTTTTGAGTCCTATCACTATCACTTACTCATTCATGTCTATACATAATACACTAGCTTTTTATATCAATATTTTATAATTGTATATTGAATATTTTAGTTATTAATGGACTCAAATTTCAAACTTTTAACTATAAAGTTTTAAATCTTATCAAGTACTATAACTTTGGTATAGGATATATCTCCATCAGAGATAGTTTAAAAAATTTTAAAAATTAAGTTTTAAAACATGTGAACTGCAAAGTTCAAACATATATCTGAGACTCTAGAATATTTTAAATCAAAACTTGTCAACATCAAAGATGTAGCTCAGGTTATCCAATCTAAATTTGATATTAACTATGTAAACATTTGAGATACTTTAGGAAATAAAAAATTTAAATTTCAAAATCTATAACTTTTAACACACATTTGGGACTCTAAATATCATCGAATTAAAACTTTCAACTATAAATTTGTAGATGCTATTGAATACTATAACTTTTGTATAAACCATGTTAATATTCGACATCATTTGATAATTTTAAATTTCAAATTTCAAAATACGTGCACTTAAAACATTATTTTAGGATCCCACACGTGATTCAATTCAAACTTTTCAAATATAAAGTTGTAGATCTCATCGAGAGCTACAACAAAAAGTTTGCCTTTATCTGATTTCATATGAAAAAGTTATAAATCATTTTTGGTTGCAACAATTAATCGTGGTTGTTGCTTGGATCAATTAACTGTGGCGGTTGCCTTAAGGTGACCACATGGTTAATCAATTAACTGTGACGGTTAGTACTGATCGCCATAGTAAATAAAAAAAATGATCGCCATGGTAAATCCCAGGTATTTTTTACGTGGTGGTTAGATTTTTTGACCATCATGGTTAATAAAAAATACCGCTTCATAAAATTATTTCTGTACTAGTAAGGCTCTCATGATATAGGTATGTGGGGACTGCAGAAAGCACCTTGCCACCACGGGCGTGCGTGTCGCAGGAACCTGGCTCCAGAGAAATGACTTCTAATTGCGTTCCCCGGGAGCCTAGCCGACGAGGGCTGGTTGCATGAGTCAGGCCTAGCCCTAAGCCAGATACAAGCATCTAAACCAGTACGCATATCTCTTACGTCTCGACAGCCTGGCTCAGCTATATACGAGCAACCAAACATGCTCAAAATAAGCAGTCGAATGAGCAATGAATTAATCCAAATCCCATCCACATGTTGTACGTGCGTGTCTGCTCATCTGTAGCCCCTTCCTATTCTATTGCCATCGTCTGCTCATCTCCCAACTAACCATATATAAATTATACTCCCTCTTATCTATTATATATCTAGCGTAGGTTAGACATCTTTTATATTACACTTTAACTATTCATTTGCTTTGTACCTTATATTATTTATGATTATAAATTTATAATCATTTGATAGGCCAATTTTTGCCTAAAATAGGCAGTGGGTTTGTGGCTAAAGACAGTGATAGGTTGCACAAAAAACATCATAACTTTCTAAAATGCGTCGGATGAAGACGAACTTTATACCAGAGTTACATCACTCAATGAGATCTATAATTTTTTATTCGAAATTTTCTAATTTAGGAACAACTGGATGTCCAAATATGTATCACAAGGTTTGATAGAATTTATACCAAAGGAGTCCTTTTATATATACTCGTTATAGTCACAAGTGAGTGTGTTGTGGTAGTTACTGATCTCTGATGAAGAAGCGACCAAAACCAAAGTTGTAAATTTTAAGACTTATGCAACTTTGTAGTTCACAACTTTTTTTATTTGAAGCCATTTTCATGTCGAAATTACTCATTCATAAGATTTAGATTTTTTTAGAATTTAATACCTAAGGAATAATCCATATAATCTAAAGTCATATAAGTGAGTGTGTAGTGGTAATTAATGATTTCTGATGAAGAAACGACCAAAAAAAGTTGTAGACTCTAAAAATTATGTAAATTTATAGTTGACAATGTTTTAATTTAAAATAATCTATATCCAATACAAATTATATTTAATTTCTCACATTTAAAATTTGATTTTTTAATGACCTCGACTCAAAAAAAAAAGAACAAAAGCTGCAGCCCCGTCATTGGCCAAAACTTTTGGGGACCCAGGCCCAACACATACCTCTACAGCCCAACTCGCAGCCACTCCCGTAATCCCTTTCGCCCGGTCGCGCCGTCCGCATCCGGCGCCCAGCGCCCTCCCCCCCCGGCCGTCGGCCGTCGTGGCTGCCCCTTCTCCTTCTCCTCCCCAAGCCGGTGCGCTGCCTCCTGCAGTCCTGCCCGCCCCCCGTCGCCCGTCGCCCGCCTTCTGCCGGTGGCGGCTGTCCTCCTCCATGGCCCGGCCACGGCCAGCAGGTACCCACCCAGGCCGCCACTCACCAGGGGCCAGGTCTATCCCGCTTCGGCCGCCGGCTGGCCGACCGATTGCCCTCCTCCCCCGAACAGTCGAACACTCTTCGAGATCTCCATCTATCAATTGTGACAAGGGAAACGCCATACAGCTCTTGCTTGAGTCTCTCGGTGAGTGCATATCTTTTCTCTTCATCAAATCATACGTTTGGATTTGGGTTTTGGAGCCATGAAATTGCTCTCTGCTGACGAGGGGCTAAATAATCTGCCTGCCATGGTTTCCTCAAGGTTTTGCTGGTAGTATTAGTTCAGCAAGACACTAAGGGCATCTGCAGTGGTTCTAGCCAGCAGTTATAGCTCGGAGCATGTACACGGTGGCAGCAGAAAAATAATCGTCCAAACGTTCACGTGCTTCAAGGAACCGATTTGGCCTACTATAGAATTTATTTTATTAAACAATCTCCTGCTGCCCAATCGCACGGTACACCACGGCAACCAAATCTCGGGACACACAAATAGCCCGGAGATTGTTTCGTCGCTAGCATCAAATCTTTTTGGCTTTCTCTGTCCTCCATGTCTGCTTCAATCCGACGTCAGATAGCACGGAGCTAGCCCGCTATGGACGCCCTGAGCGGTTTCTAGGCGACTATCCGCCTAGGCGAGCTTAGGCTAGCCTAGGCGTTGCTAGACATTTTTCTAGACAATGGCTTATAAACACATATATTGAAAAAGAAAAAAGAAATGGACTTCAAAAGCCAGAAAACTGAAGAGAAAGGCCTAGAGAAGAAGAAAAGGCTCAAAGCCCAAGTAGCCCAGCACCTTATCCCTTCGTACTCAGCCCTTTGCTCGGTCTCACCTGTCCAGATTGCCGCACGCACGCATATGCTGCTGCCGCCGCCGCTGCCGCTCGGTGCTGGTTCCTCTCCCGCATCTCTCTCTCTCAGCCTCCTCTGGTCGGCGCGCCGCCCGTCGCCCGTTCCTCCTCCTCCCCCACCAGCGACCGCGCGCCGCCCGCCATTCCTCCTCCCCACCGGTGACCTCTGTTCGGCACTCCCTTCCTCTTCTGCCGCCTAATGTCCGCGTACCCCCTTAGGCGAGGCGGTGCCCCTCCGCCTAGCATTGAATCGCGCCCAGGCGAGCCTAGGCGAGCGCCTTTCTGAACATTAGTAATAATGTCTTCCCGATATATGTTGGAGACAATGAGGACGTGTTCAAGGTAATTCCCCAATCTCCAGTAACAAATAAGTGTCCTGTTGTATATTGATGATATGGTTTCCGAGATATAACTTTGAAAATCTCTGCTCCTAAAATTTACGGATGGATATCGTCTTTACCGTCCAGCTTCGCTTCACCCACTCCCGGCAACCAGTAAACCGCAGCCCTCGACTCCCTGCCTCCCCTCACGGAAAAAAAAAAAAAAAAAAAAAAACACGGCTCCCTGCCTCCCCTCCCCGCAAAAAAAAAGAAAAAAAAAAGAAAAAAACACGCACGAGCTCCACCGCGCGCCTCCACGCCCTCGACGCCTCCACGCCGCCGTGCCGCCGGCTCCATTGACGCAGCCGGACGCGGTGCTGCCTCCACGACGTCGCTGCTGCCTGCCTGAGCACCGGCTGAGAGCCCTACCGCCGCCTACGCGTCCGCACGAGCTGCGGCAGCCACCGCCGGCCACCGCGCCTCCCGGCCTGTGCGGGCCGGATTCGGCAGCCGGGGTCCCGGATCCGGCCGCCCAAGGACCGGATCTGGCCTCCCGGCCAGCCTAGGGAGGCTCCAGCATCGCCCTCGAGGAAGGAGGAAAAGGGGCCGCCGCCGCCGTCGCCAGCTCGAGCTTCCCCGACCCTCCTCCTCCCCACGAAGACTCCCCGGCTGCAGCGCCGTCGACACCTCCACGCCGGCGCTCGAGACCTCCACGCCGCACCCGATCGGAAACCCTGACGCCGTCTCCATCGACGCCGCCGGAACCGCACCTCAACGCCATCTCTGTCGAGGCCGCCGGACCAACCGCACCTCAACGCCGTTGAGTCCAAGGAGACCTGCAACGCCTCCTGCTCCGGCTGGCGGCCCTTCCCTTTCTTCCCTTCTCCTGCACTTCGCCGACGAGGACAACCACCAGGTATGCCAGTCCCTTCTCTTCATTCCTGCTGTGTGGAACGGAGTACCAAAGCCCTCTTAAGTTCATTGGCTATTTGTATTCGGATCTATAAATCCCTTCCTGCTGTGTTGAACGGAGCACCAAAACCCTCTTAAGCTTATTGGCTATTTGTATTTGGATCTAATCTAATTACATGTGTGCACATGTATTATGCCTGCTAACTTCGGTCCAATGTCAAATAGTTCTCAGAGTTAGCCTTTTCAGCTTCTATTATCTGTGGCAATTAACCATAATCATAAATCAGAAAAGGAAAATTAATGCATAACTAGCCTTTTCAAAATATAGTTTCAGTGCCAATTATATGTAGTCACACATTGCTGTATTGCGCACCCCAGTCTTTATCAGTTTTAACAAGAGTTCAAGTTTATCAGTGTTCTGTATTCCCTTCATGACATAGAAAAGATAAACCCACCTGGCTTCCATTACATTTACAAGAAGTGCATTGTTTCCTTGCAGCTGTGTCTTTTGGACCCGTCAAAACATAAGTTTGAGCAACCAAGATTCTGTTGTGATCGGTTTCAACATGTCGGACAGTTATTTCAGGTATGCTGTAGAGTTTCCAGTATAATTGCATTGGTTATGCATTTTCAAAGTTTGCTGAAAGTTGTGTGGGTAAAGATTTTTCTGATTACCAAGCAACTTATGTGCCTTGTGATTTAAGCTATTTGACTGCAAGTATGGGACTGTACAGGCATCACTCTATCTTTTTTTTTTAAATGATATAGGCTGCTGAGAAGAATTCTTTTTTTTGCTTTGAGCAGCTGAAACCAGATCATCAGAGACTAAACGGATGCTTTCCCCGTCGATCCCTCAGCTCCATTCTCATCCTCATCCATGCTACACAGGTACAAAACTCACAGATTAGATAACTAGGAAAGATATCTGCATTGTCGTGCATCTTCTTATCTTAGACATTAATTTGAGAAAAAAAAAAAGGATATGGACATTCTTCCCTTGTAGTAATAATGTTCATGTTTTTGCTTGTGATTCTGAAAGCCAATTGAGATTAACTGTGCCATTAAAACTGGAAGAACAATGCCCTAACTTGAAAATTAAAATGATTAGACATTAACTGCATAACATGTAAACAAAAGTAGTCAGAGCTTGAGACAACCAGCGTTTAAAAGAATAAGCAGCTATAAGGACACAAATGAAGACACCCTAAATCAAACATATAAGAATCAGCTGTTGTCTGATCTGCACCTTAATCATTGTAAGGTTTTTTATTTACTAATTTCTCATTATTTTTATATTCCAACATGTTCACCTATATATGCGTTTAAAAGAAAAGGCTTTATTGGTAGTTGTTGTTTCAGAAAAAAAAAAATGTCACCAGTCTGACTGTACATCTGTACCTTGTGTAGCTGCTGACACAGATTCCTCTTCATGAAATTTTTCCTTTCTCTTTTAAAATCCTGCTCAATCCTTCCTAGAGCATGCAATTCATAAAACCCCTGCAGTTACATAGTTAATTAACATATTGAGAGTTTGTGTACTATAACAGCCTCTGACACATAAGTTTCAGAGCTTGAGATATCCCAACATTTTTTTCCTGAGATTTTTCAACAAACTGGGACCATCTTTCCAACAAACTGACACAAAGGGAGACAGGTAGTTTATGTTGACATGTTATTGATTGGATGAAAGAACTGCTGGGATATTTAACTTTGGGATGACACAAATGTCTCTGCCACCATGCTTGATATGGCTGGCAATTAGCAACTCTAATATGGAGAGAGAGATTGGATTATTATGTCACAATTTGATCAGGGAAAATCCTATCAAAATTTAATCCTTTAAAGTTACATGTATTATATGTTTAAACCATATATTAATGAGTATTTTATTGGATTGTAACTTGTGAAATTTCATGTAAAGTGTATAAGTTTATAATGTTTTGTAATGTCTGGTCTTAGCATTGGAAGGAAATTCAAGACAAACTTTAATTCATAACGTAGATACGAAGTGATACAATCAAATTTTGAAATTATATTTTAATTATCTATCGTTCTTGAAGACTTATGTAATAATTAAAATTTCAAATATCACGATTATATTATCTATGTGAAGTAGTAGTACAACACTTGCTCATGCATATATTATTGTGGTATTTTATATTCCTGTTGCAACGCACGGGCATTTACCTAGTAATTCATATGTTTAGACGAAGGAATTGTTGACCAATAGCTTGCAATATTATCCACAGCTACTAGATACAAATGCACGGACTACCTAGTTCAGCTCAGTACTTTTGTTCTGTGGAAAATGTGAAAGAAAACCAGCTGAAATCCTACATCAAAAAGTCATGGTTTGCTGCTGCGGCTGTAGCCAAAATGGAGGCCCCAAGTGCTTGCTGTTGCTTTCAAGAAAAGCTTGAATTGAACCCATCCTTCCTTCTATCATATAGCCCCCCTGATAAAATCAATCAGGAGCAGGACCCATTCCAATTTATGTTCTACCCATCAGCTAAATTGACAATTCTTAACCTGCTATGATTGTTAACTGAACAAAAGAAAAAGAAAAAGAAAAGGATCCCTAACTATCAATACTGAACCTTGCTTTTGTCCTTTTTCTTATTGCAAATCCCAGTTTCCTTGGGACACCGCAGCTGCCTGACTGTGTCTCAACTGTCACAGCACAAGCAGTAGTTTTGGAAAGCTATTTGAAAAATCATGTTCAAACATTTCAAAGATATAAGGGGAGATTCATTGTCTTCAAAATTTAGCTAGAGAGTCAGATCAGACTTGGTTGTAGGACCCTGCAATCAGTGGTGGATCCAGGATGGCTTCACGGGGGTGGGGTGGGGTGGGGTGGGGGGGGGGCTAATCCATGATGATGTAGATTGATAATGGAGATTACATGCTAATTTGGCACTGTTGCTACAGTAATCTAATGGAGAATTGAGGTTCAATGGGGGGGCTACAGCCCCCCCAGCCCCCTCCATGGATCCGCCAATGCCTGCAATTGTCATTGATAATAGTTGTTTCAGAAAACAAGCTATTATCTACTTTTACCTGTAACTTTGTAAATTTGTTTGTAGATGAGTCCAAGTGAAAGTAGTGGGAATGAGGATGTGGCTATATTTAAGATTGCATGTAGTCAACAGGATGTGCTCAAACAATATGAGTTTTTTTTTTTTTTTTTTTTTTTTTTTTTTTGCTATGCCTATGAGACAGTAGTTTTCATGAGAGGCCATATGTAAGGACAAAGGTACTATTTTGGGGATGACATACCATTTGATATATCAATTGAAAAAAAAAATCGTACACAAACTATGTGGGAGTCTGTGTGTGTGGGTTTGGGTCTATGTATGACACTCTCTTCTTCTATTAATACAATGATACACAGCTCTCCTTCGTGTTTGGGGGAAAAAAACTATGTGGGAGTCTAAGAAAATATGGCAAACGGCAATACAAAAGGATAAACCAAACTAAATATACACTCAGAACAGCTGGGGTTATTATGAACAATTGCACAACAAAACAATCAAACCCTCTTACAAGTTACAGTCCAGCTTGTTACAAGCTAGATTTTAAATATCTGCAATGTAGAAGCCAATTTTTACAATCTGCAGCTACAACAAACAAGGCATAAAGAAGATGAGCTATCCTATCCGTCCTTGTTTCAATTAATCTTTTCTTCTTCAGGGGCATGATCAGTCTACCCGAGGTGTGGCAGCAGTTTATTTTCACACAAAGGACCTGTTTGGCTCATGGCCGTAGCATGCCATGACCCAACTGTGGCATGCCACATCTCGTGTGGGCTGAAATTGTGGCACCCTTCACTGTTTATTCCTACGCTGATTCTTTCCAAATATGCAGTGTTTGTTTTTCTCGCCACATGTGTGGTGCGGACTTGCAGCACAGCGACATGCAGCAGGAGCCAAACTGGGCCAAAAAGATACATTCCCACCACATAGTGCTAAACCAATTATGATGCGAACATTAATATGTAAAGTTTTTTTTTTTTTTTCCAGATATGGCTACCCTTGTAAAGCCACTTTTGTTGCAACACACTTCCTCCAGGCATCCATATCCCTAAAGAAGTTTTGGACATCGACACGGTCTTAAAAAACAACTTTGACCATTAATTTTGCTATAAAATATTTATAAAGTATAGTCAATATATACTTCTAGTTACCTCACTTTCATATTTTCAGACTCAACCCAAACGAATTTATTTGTAGTCAAAGTTTAAAATGTTTGACTTAATACAACCTCAAAACGACTTTCTTTAGGGACGTGGAGGAGTACCCCTTTAGCTAAATTGGCTGTGTTGTCCGCCCAGTTTCAGTTGTTTGTCTCACTACATAGCGTTCCGATCCGATCTGCTGCGATCGCCTTGTTTCACTTATTGTCCTAGCAGTTGAGAATTGAGATGGGGTAGATTCTAACGGTGTAACCTGCTGCATTCAAAAATAGTATTGCCTAATTGTTTCGAGTTCTTTCTGTTTGACCCTAGTTATCTGTTGCAGGAGAATACATTGTGTTGGAAGAATTTGTTCAAGATATTATTCAAGCCATGTTGCATCTTCATTACTTGTGGGCCCACGACACTTGTTTGCTCGTGAAAGCCCACTCTATGTCAACTCCAAGTGTCATGGGACTAACCAAAGTAGGGATAATAGTACCAAAATCTTGAATCTGGAGCTAAATATTGGTAGTTGTGGTGCTTGCTTTTCCACTATGACAGGAACCATTCTAGTCCAAGCTCATGATCCATCTCAGCTAGCATTGGAGATAGAGAATGCAGTTGATCAGCAGAGATTTGATGATGCATGGAGGGCTTATGAGAAGCATGTTCACATGGATGGACTTCCAAGAAAGTCTGTTTTGAGCAAACTCATCACTGGCTTGGCAGAGAGCTGTGATCCTCACTGGCTTAAGCAGTCCTACAATGTGGTTAGCCATGCATTTGAAGAGAAGCAAGAATTGTTGGATAAAGAACCCCTAATTTACCTTTCTTTCATTCTTGCACGCTGTGCTCTGCCTAATCTTGCTATAAATGTTGTGAGGAAGTTGGTAAAGATGGAAGCATACCCACCTGTTGCAGCATGGTCAGCAATTTTAGCTCATATGTGTCAAACTAACACTGGTGCATTTCTCGGTGCAGACCTTGTAATGGAGCTTGGTTATCTTTTCCAGAATAATAGAGTTGATCCACGGAAGAAGAGTAACCGTCCTTTGCTATCAATGAAACCCAATTCATTTACATTCAACATAGTTTTGACTGCATCCCTCGTGTTTGGCACTACAAGAAAAGCAGAGCAGCTTCTCGAACTAATGCCTAGGATAGGGGTGAAGCCTGAAGTGAACTTGTTGATTGTTATGGCCCACATATATGAAAGGAATGGGCGCAGAGATGAGCTTAAGAAGTTAAAGAGGCATGTTGATGAAGCTTGTGGTCTTAGTGAATCAGAGTTCAGGCAGTTTTATGATTGCTTGCTCTCCTGTCATTTGAAATTTGGAGATTTGGATCATGCAGTTGACATGGTGTTGGATATGCTTAGGAAAGGTAAGAATGCAAAGCGGTCATTGGAAGCAGCTAAAGCAGTTCTTGAAGCTGTCGACAATAGAAAATTTTATTTTCCTTATGAGAAAACTGATGCTGAAAGCCCATGCTCTTCTAATAGCCAAATGTTAAGTTATGCTTCATTCTTCAAAGACAACAGCTTCGCGAGACTTGAATTGGACGCAAGAGAATTAGTCAGGCTATTAACAAATAAGCTGCAGGAACTGGTTGGACTGGTGAAATCTGAGCATGGTATTCTCCATCCAACTGAAACAATGTATGCCAAGCTTGTTAAAGCTTTTCTGGAAGCAGATAAGATCAGTGCATTGGCGTCGTTTCTTGTGAAAGCAAGCAAAGAAGATTCTCCTGTATCTGTTGAAAGCTCTTTTGTTGTTCAAGTGATAAATGCATGCATTTCTCTTGGGTTATTAGAGCAAGCACATGATCTTCTGGATGAAATGAGATTTTCTGGAATTAGGGTTGGTTCATCCATTTATTCATCACTCCTAAAAGCCTATTGCAAAGATGGACAACATGAAGATGACATAACTGCACTTTTGAAGGATGCTCAACAAGCTGGCATTCAGCTTGATGCAAGCTGCTATGAGGATTTGATACAATCTAGGGTGAATCACAGTAACACCACAGGTGCTCTCCATCTTTTTAAAGAATTGAAGAATTTGAATGTTCTGAAAGCTGGTCACAAGGAATTTCAGAGATTAGTGCAAGGCTCTGATGACAATGAAGCTGCTTTGATGACCAAGCTAGTGGAGGAAGTCAGGAGTGGTCATATAGTTGATCATGCTGTTTATGAATGGAATAATGTTATCCATTTCTTCTGCAAGAAGAGATTGATGCATGATGCTCACAGAGCACTGAACCAGATGAGAGCTTCTGGCCATGTGCCAAATGCACACACTTTTCATTCTTTAATAACTGCTTATGCTGCCATTGGTGGCAAATATGTGGAAGTGACAGATTTGTGGGGTGAAATGAAGCTTCTGGCTAGTTCAAGTTCTATGAAATTTGATCAGGAGCTCTTAGACTCTCTGTTGTATTGCTTTGTGAGAGGTGGTTTCTTCCTTCGAGCCATGGAAGTCATAGAGATGATGGAGAAAAGAGAGATGTTTATAGACAAATACAAATACAAGTCTTTGTGGCTTAAATACCACAGAACATTGTACAAAGGCAAGGCTCCCAAGGTGCAAACAGAAGCACAACTAAAAAGGAGAGAAGCAGCAATACATTTCAAGAAATGGATTGGGTTGACATGAGAGCAAGAGATTCAACTCAAGCTATATGAACTAATCAGGAATTCTTTGATTATCTTCCGTGTGGATGAATCTTTACAATTTCCGAAAAATCATAATTGTGGAGTTTGTTAGAAGGTAATAATTTTTTTATTTGCAATTTGGTGTAGTTCCTACTTCAAAATTAGTAATCCAAAACCAAACTAGATTATGTGTAGTTTCTATGTTTGTACAACTAATGCAGAAATGCTTCAGCAAACACATTCTATTGGTGTTGCATGACATTAAGAAAGGGGTCTGTGCATTTTCGAGGAATACAATAGACAACTCATAATCGTATCATATTCAAAATTTTAATGAGTATTTCTGGATTACCTAGCATATGAATAAATGTGGAATTGAAAACAGAGAGCATCAATTTATTTTGTGATATGGAAGATATAATAGTAATATTCACAATCTTAATCCAGCCATTATGCTATCTATCTCATTTATTTTGTGTTTTCCAAGTGTGTTAGCTAATTAGTCTAACCTGGTATAAAAAAGGCATTACAAGATTCTGGAGGTTCCATAGGGATACAAGCTGCATGGGCCTGCCCACAAGCCTGCTTAGCCTGCCCTGCAAAAAAAGCCCTGCGGGCAGCTTGGTTTTCTGTTGCGGAATGAAGCGGGCCATACTGCTAAAACAAGTGGAGAATCAGCAAAGCCCGCTCATTCGTGAGGCCCTCAAATAGGCGAGGACTCACATCGTCCGTTTTCGCCTCTCTTGCATGCGACTCTGAGGGCCGCCACCACTGCCTCGCGCTGTCACTGCACCTATCTCCTGTTGTCTGTGGCTCAGTTACATCATGGCAAGGTCTCTACACAACTTCTATGTATGCACTGTATCCCATTTGGTTGATTTTTCTTGATCTGTGGATCTATCAAAATTAATGCATGCTTGATCTTCCTTGCAGGTTAAGCCCAAAAGTGTGTGCAGCAGCAGCAGCAAAGACTGCTCTGACTTTGATCTCATCCTGGTAACCTCCTCCCCTTGCTGCTGGTATCCAGATTGTGATCCATCGCGTAGGTTTGTTCAGAAACTGCAGCACAGCTAGAATCATCACAACGATATCAGAGCAGCAGTCATAATAGACCAGGCCTTTTTTATTTAATATAAAAATAAAAGCCTAGATTGACCTATGCCAGGCCCTATAAGGCTATAACTCTAGTGTGTTTCTTGTTATAGTTATTGTGACGAGATGAAATACCCTCTACAGTGGGGGCCTCCCCTGCTGTATTTAATGGTAAAAAAGGAAAACCCTGATAAATGTTGCCATGTTTGGCTACTGCATTGACTCAGCCGAGAAGTACAAATTTGCAGCGTGCTTGTTTTAATAATCTATTGCTTCCAAGTCTGAATGGGAATAATAGAAAGGTCCCTGCATTCTTTTTTCTTTGTTGGGTTGCTAGGCTGGATACATGGAGTTGATACCAATCCTGTTGATTCCCATTAGAGTATGCTGACTGAAGAAGCTACAAGCAACAAATGCCTGATCTATGTCCATCTCTCACTTAATCCATTTCTGTTTCCTTCCAAGTTTTAGATTTATTTCTGTGTGCATTTCATGCTTTCTGTGCTAATATGCAAATGGATTAAGTGAGAAGTAAAAGGGACAAAATGTATACTATGCTAACTGCATGTACTTTATTTTCTCCTTTGGGATGGTTTACTGGAGGACTCAGACTGGATAGTTTTTCAATATATCCTCGTAGAGTGATCTGTGTTGTAGGGTTCAAATTAAATTACCTCCCATGTGGTTGCATTTCTCAAAAGCATACTTGGATGCCTAGTGCCTGGTTATTATGAACAAGATTGACCTGCTGGTTTGTTACTAATACAATCCAGTACAGTATAGTAGGTGAGCAGCTGATGAGGTGCAATAAGTTGTTTCTTAGCATCATCCTGGCTCAGTCCAAACATTATTAGTTAAAGTTGATTTATGCATGCAGGATTTTTTTTTTAAATTATCTCTGCATTTAGTCATTTTTTAAAGTTCCTGAAGCTGGTAGAATATTGTCTTGCATTGGTTGGATTTTTTACCTCTTTATGCTATGGTTTTTAGTCTGCTCATCTTGTTTCTGTCAGTTGTGTTCATCTTGTGGAACTACTATCCCGAAGAGTTTCATGTTGGTTTTATTCCTCAAATCTCTCTATGCGATAGAGCCCTTCCTTCTTCTGTACCTCAAGAGAATCACTGCCATTTGCTTACAGAGTTACAGTACCAATTTGCTAAGGTTCATAAAATAAATTGAAATCTTTCATGATGGATTAAGACATGCACCCATTTTGTATCCTGAGCATCCAATGATTTTTGTGGACTTGCAATATATGGATAAATACTGTGCCATATATTATTTTATTTTATTTTGAATGTGCTGGTCCTGGTTCAAGTTATGTTTGGATATGCCAGTACGCCACCACTAGATAGGAATGTGCTATAGCGGGCTGAAGTGGGCTTTGAAGATTGCTGCTAGACCCACCGGGTGCATGCAGTTCGCAAAGCGTTTGTGTGGCAGGCGTCCGCACAGCCCGCAAAAAGTAAATCCGCTGTCTCAGCCTGCCTGGCCCACTTGCACCCCTCTGATTCTATATCCCTAAATGGCCATTTATTTTGTGGCTATCCTGAGCAGTTGTGTTGGTTAATGGGATTTGTTATTCCGAATTTTGCCTACTATACTACAGTAGAGTTCCATGTATTCCCGGCTGCATTTTTGCCTTCAAGTAGTGAACTATGCTATTTAGCATCACTGATGCTATGCCCAACTGTATTTTCATAACAGGTAGTGTTATTTGACACTTCGTACAATTATGTTTATCTACCAACTCCACTTCAGTGATGTTTGTTGTGAGTTGTGACATTTTTATGGCAAATTGTGTTTAATCTGTATCGCTAGCCTTTGCAAAGCTGTAAGATTGGGTAACAGGATTATTGATTGATAATCAAGGGTACATAGTACAATATATAGGCAAGGATCCGGAGGGTTTATAGAAACACCCAATCAACGGTGATCCTTGCCTTATCAATCATCTACCTTAATCCCTAAGGCACTTGGCCCATAACAGCCCATTAGGGCGCCAATTGCTAACACTCCCCCCACGTCGAATCGTCGGCCACTCGCACGTTTAGACGGACCTAAACTCCGTGAACACCGAAGTAGGCAGCCCTTTGGTGAAGACATCTGCATACTGTGAAGAGGTGGCAACATGCAGAACACGGACATCACCAATGGCGACTCGCTCCCGAACGAAGTGAAGATCGATCTCAATGTGCTTGGTGCGCTGATGTTGCACCGGATTGGAGGTCATGTAGACAAAGACCGATGTTATCACAATACACCGTGGTGGCGCGCCGAAGAGGAGCGTGAAGCTCCAAGAGAAGCTGTCGTAACCATGTCGCCTCTGCAACTCCATTAGCCACCGCGATACTCGGCTTCAAAGATTTGGATCTTGACACCGTGTTCTGGCGCTTGGAGGACCGGGAGACGAGGTTGTCACCAAGAAACACCGCATAACCCGAGGTGGATCTGCGTGTGTCCGGACAACCGCCCCGGCCGGCGTCGGTGTAGACGACAAGATCGGGCCGAAGGGACGGCCGCAGCAGGAGACCGAGGTGGAGTGTGCCCCGAACATAGCGAAGAATCCGCTTGAGGCAATAAGATGAGGCTCTCGAGGGTCATGCATATGAAGGCAAACCTGCTGAATCGCATATGAAATATCCGGGCGAGTGAATGTCAAATCTTGAAGCGCTCAAAGAAGACTGCGAAAGTCTGTAGCATCGCATTACAGTGCCCCCTCAGCCGCAAAGAACCTTGGGATTGGTGTCAACCGGTGTAGAGCATGGCTTGCACTCAGCCATCCCAGTATGGTCTAAGATGTCCGGCATGTCTGTCATTTGTGAGAGGAGTCCATCACCACTTCGCTGAACATGCATACCGAGGAAGTGATGGAGTTCGCCGAGATCCTTCATGGCGAACTCTCGCTGAAGTGCTTTGAGATGATCCGTCGAAGAAGAACCGGTGACGGCCGTGAGGACAATATCATCAACATAAAGCAACAGATAGGTCGTGGTTCGAGCCACGCCGAAAAGACGAAGAGTGAGGTGTCGACTTGGCTTCAACAAACCCAATGGACAGCAGGAAAGTGGCCATCCGGCTGTACCAAGCCCGAGGAGCCTGCTTCAGGCCATAAAGCGACTTCTTTAAAAGACAGACAAAATCCGGATGAGCAGGATCTTCAAACCCGGAGGGCTGCTGGCAATATACTGTCTCAGTCAGATTGCCATGAAGAAAGGCATTCTTCACGTCCAGCTGGTGAATGGGCCAATGGCGAGAGAGCGCCAAGGAGAGCACTGTGCGAACAGTGGCAGGCTTCACCACAGGGCTGAAAGTCTCATCGAAGTCCACACCAGGGCGCTGGGTAAAGCCACGGAGAACCCAGCGCGCTTTGTACCGCTCGAGGGAGCCATCAGACTGAAGTTTGTGCTTGAAGATCCACTTCCCAGTGACAACATTGGCCCGAGGCGGACGGGGCACAAGATCCCAGGTGTGATTCTGTAGGAGAGCACCGTGTTCCTCTTCCATAGCTGCTCGCCAATGAGGATCAACAAGAGCGCTACGGAAGGTCTTCGGCACCGGAGAGAGAGGCACAGTGTGGTAGACGGCGGGCATCCGGAAGCCGCTTTGGAGCGCGTGCCCATGGGGCGCCGATTGGTCGCCGGAGGTGCAAAGAATCACGCCTTGGGCGTGGAGGTTGCTGCAGAGGCGGGGCGTGAGCAAGC
The DNA here is from genome assembly GCA_015844335.1 of Chrysopogon serrulatus. Taxonomy (NCBI): domain Eukaryota; kingdom Viridiplantae; phylum Streptophyta; class Magnoliopsida; order Poales; family Poaceae; genus Chrysopogon; species Chrysopogon serrulatus. The sequence goes on along the minus strand of JADLZL010000123.1, from coordinate 8,829 downwards.
AGCCGGGCGGGCGGTCGCGGCCGACGCGAGTAGTGGTACGCGAAGTCGCCGGCCGGGATGGAGAGGTGGGAAGCCCGGAGGAGGTCCGCTGGGCGCCTCGAGGAGGCGCTGGGAGCCCGCGGATGGTGCCAGTGGACGCCGACCCGGCGGCTGGGAACGTGACAAAGAAGCCCCGGGAGGCGCCTGTGTGCGCCATTGACAGCCTTCAGCGCTGGGGCCCCGGGAGAACTTCACGGGCGCGGCTTTGGCGCCCGGTGGCCCCCACGCCCTCGCCAGGGGGGGCGTAGAGTGCGGGCGTCGGAGGATCAGCAGCATCCTCTGGAGACTCCTGGGGCGCCCCGGGCACGGTCGCAGAGGGACCGGCAGGGGCGCTGGTGGCGTCAGGAGTGCCGAATGATGTTCCTGCAGGCAAAAACTTATGCATCGGTCCAATAGGATCGGGCATAATGTCAGTAGTGTCATCCTCAAGAAACTCAAGATCCGCCGGAGCACTAGGACCATGGCGCGCAGCAAAGGGAAAGGCCGTTTCATCAAAGATGACGTGCCGGGAGATGATGACTCTATTGGTGGATAGGTCAAGGCAGCGGTACCCTTTGTGATGAGCGAGAATAGCCGAGGAAGACGCACAGGGCAGACCTAGGAGCGAGCTTGTGAGGAGCAAAGGGCGAACATGTTGGGGTAACATTTGCAACCGAAGACTCGTAGATGATCATAAGTGGGTGGCTTGCCGAACAGGGCAAGATGAGGTGTGGAAAACTGAAGAGTCTTGGTGGGCAATATGTTAAGAAGGACAGTTGCCGTGGAGAGGGCCTCCGCCCAATATGAGGGAGGCATGGACGCCTGAAAGAGCAGCGAGCGAACAACATTATTGATAGAGCGAATAATGCGTTCAGCTTTTACCGCTCGAGACGAGGTGTAGGGGCGGGACATGCGGAGGTGAATGCCCCGGCGAAAAAAAGTGACGGGTGCTAGAGTTGTCAAACTCTTTCCCGTTGTCGCCTTTGGACTGCTTTGGACGCGGGCGCCAAACCGAGTGGAGACGTGGGCGATGAAGTGAGCAAGCGTCATCGAAAGTGTCGATTTGAGGCGCAAAGGAAAAGTCCACAAGTAATGAGTGCAATCATCAAGTATGACCAAATAATATTTGTAATCGATATGCTGACAACCGGTGATGTCCACAAATCACAATGAAGGAGATCAAACTTGCTAGACGCACGAGAGGTGGACACATGAAAGGGTACGAACATGACGCCCTAACGACAAGCATGACATAACTCGAGCAAAGTCTGAATGGGGACTGGAACACTAGACGCGAAGCCGACAAGACCTCATGACCAGGATGTCCGAGGCGCCGGTGCCACAAAGGGAGAGGAGCCCCGAGCGACAAACGAGTGCGCTGGTGGAAGGCGAAGAGGGTATAGCGGCCCGAGCTATTACACTGACGATCTCTTTCCGAGACGGAAGAACCTTCCGACGAACAACCAACGCCAGGTCAAACTCAACGAGAACAATTATTGTCAATAGTAAAATCGGGCGAACAGAGATAAGATTCTTAATAATTTGTGGTGACACAAGGACATTATTAAGACGTAAAGAAGGTGATAACTCGTGGAGCCGGTGGCGTGGACAGAATGAGGGAGCCATTACCGACAACAATAGCTGAAGGGTGAGGGTACCGCGGAAGTAAAGCATGTGAAAGTGAGGAAGATTGAGATGTCATGTGTGAGGTAGCACCGAGTCGAAGTACCACTCATTGTTGGAAGGAGGCGTGAGAGACGTCGTCTTTGAACGAGGCAGCAAGGGTCCGTCGGGTCCCGGAAGGGAGGCCGGTCACGGGATTGTAGTACCCCTGGGCGACCCATCGCCCCAAAGACCAGCACCAAGTGGCTGGTGGTGGGCCAGCAATGCTGCTGCTGCTGAGCAAGCGGGGCCTGGCTTCTTGTGCTCGGGCCTTTGTGCACAGTGTTGCGCTGCGGTGTGAGGAGGCACCGGATGGGCGCGAGGGGGGGCGGGGCCCCCGGGCCACATCCCGAATGGAGCCGGACCACGGGTTGAAGATCTTTGGCCAAGAACGGCCTCCAACAGCCATTTGGTCTTCTTGGCCGGCGGCTTCTTCTTCTTTGTGGGCAGCAAGATGAGCGCGCCCGCCCCGAGGAGGAGGTGCTTTTGTTGCTGCCTTTTGCCGCCACCGCCGCGCTTGTTGCGACGGTTGTTGGAGCCCTTGAGTTGCCACCACCGCCCCAACCCATGCGAGGACGCGCAGGGGCGGGGCGGGAGTGGTGGAGGCGGCGAGGGCAGCGCAGGAGTGTCCTTGCGGTTCTCCATGGTGAGTTCCTCGAGGACGAGGTCCTCACGGGCCTCCGTGAAGGAGGGGAGGGCTTGGCGCGACGGAGAAGTGCCCCCCCAACGTGGCTGAACCGCTCGTTGAGGCCGCGAATGACGTTGAGGACGAGGGTGCGGTCGCTACGACCTCGCCGAGGGCCGTGAGGTCGTCAGCCATCTTCTTCGCCTTGCGGCGTGTCGGTGACGGAGAGGTCGCCTGGGCGAAGTTGCGAAACCGCGTCTCGAGGTGGATGGAGCGGGCCCCCGGTTGCCGAGGAACTACGATCGCACAAATGAGCCAGGGCGTGACGAGCGGTGGAGCCCCAGGCGAGATGATCTCACCAAGATCGTCGGTGAGGGTGGCGACGATCCGGGCCTTGACGACGCAGTCCATCCGCCCCAATCAGGAGAGACAGGGATTGGAGGTTCCTCATGTACGTGATCCTGAAGAGAGAACTTGCCCAGGATGAGAAGAAACCGGTCACGCCAGCCAAGTTGTAGTTACCGGAGTGGACGCCGAGGATGGTGGTGACGTGGTTCCGGATGTTGCCGATCGCAACGGCCCGCGAAAGTGGAGTTGAAGGAGGGCCACACCTCATGGTGGAGCATGGCAAATAAGGAGAGGTCGGGTGGTGCCGGTGCACCACCGTGCAACCGGAGCACCGCCAGGGGACGGGACCAGAGGATTTCGTGCGCAGCAGGCCTCGGCGGCCGCAGCGGCTCCTTGGCCGCGGGGCAAAGGGCAAGCTGGGCGCTTGGGCGGGCGGGCTGAAGCCGCGGTCAGGCCTCCGCCCTCCGCCTCAAGGGCGCGGGGGAGCCTGAGAGCCGCCCAAGTGCAGTGTTAGCGTCCTGGGCCTCCCCGCTGCCGGGCGGCGGCGGCGGCGGTGTTGGCCCGCTCGGCCAGGGCGCCGGCCAGCTCGGTGGCCTGGACGGAGGTGGGAGGAGTTGCCGACGGGGGGGCGGCCGCTCCTGCGTCCTTCGGGGTGGATCGGCCGGACGAGAAGCATTGCGGGGCTGCACGGGAGAGGGGGGGGAGGGGCGGGGGGGGGGGGGGGGGGGGGGGGAGGAGAGGCGCGCGGCGAAGCCTCGCGCACGCGAAGGGAAGGGCGGCGCGGGTGGAACCCGACGCACGCAGGGCAGCGGAAACAGAGGATCTAACCTAGGCGTCTGATACCATGTAAGATTGGGTAACAGGATTATTGATTGATAATCAAGGGTACATAGTACAATATATAGGCAAGGATCCGGAGGGTTTATAGAAACACCCAATCAACGGTGATCCTTGCCTTATCAATCATCTACCTTAATCCCTAAGGCACTTGGCCCATAACAGCCCATTAGGGCGCCAATTGCTAACAAAAGCGCCAACATGAAAATTCCATATTGTATCGACATCAGTAAAATATGCTAAAACTTCTATCCTTTTTTTAGGCACATAAATGAAGTTTGCTTTCCTTTAACTAAGAATACCAAAGTAATGGGCTACTGGTGGAGCTTCCTTCTCTATGTGGTGCAAGGGTGCTTGTTGATAGTGTGTGGGTTGTTTGATGACAAAGTTATTTACTTGTATTGGCAGTACCATGACTACCCAGCTCACCCTTTGAATCTTTTAGGTGACATGTTTTTGCATTAGTCTGTGATCATAGATGTTTTGCTGATGGTTTCTAGTCCAGTATATAATTATTGTAGACAATATATAGGAATTTAGTTATGCATTAAATCCCTATGTAGAACTTGGCTTAAGCAAAGGGTATAGAAGGAACTATCTTGAAAACAATGTTTCTTCATCTGCTAGATCAATCATAGTAAGTTGCCCAAGCCCAGGGAAATTCCGATGAGCATAATGCACACCACAAAACCATACACAACCATGTTGCTTGAAGCATCTTTGGCTTAGCTAACTGCTATTGTGGACAATCTGCCATTCAAGGCACAATGTACTATAGCGCCACTTGAATCTAGTGTGAATGTGTAATATATCATTTCTTTAGAAAATAAACATGGTCTTATGCATTAGATCCTTTATCTGAAAATTATTGTGTGCTATTGTCTGTTTTCTTTTTTTTTAAGAAAAAAGAGAGCAAGGAAAAATAACAATAGCAATTTGATAGTGTAAAGCAGAGGTATAGAAGGAACAATTGGAAATGAAGTTACTTCAGAGAGATATAGACTACCTCATGAAAATCTTCATGAGCAGAATGGGCACATTGAATTGACATCATATACAACCATGGTGATTAAAACACCTTTAAATGATCTGACTTCTATATTATTTGCAATCTGCCATTGGAGGCTCTGTGTGATAATGCTACTTGAGTAGTCTGCGTGACATCACCTTGCATTTGATTTGAGGAATGAGGTGGTCTATCATTTTCTCACTTATCACTTTTTTTGTTTAGTTTTTTGGAATAGAATGGGTTGATTCTCCACGATCTCATCTCTCACAAGGTAATAGTAATGAGTACAAACATGAGGAATGTGGTAATTCCTTCAAAACTTATGGGGTGATGAACCTCATCTAGGTTTCCATTGTTTGTCAAACCAAACACCCTTGTTTCCAAAGGAACCACCTTTTGGTTTCAAGATTCAAGGTAGATGATTGTGAAAACTGAAAAATACTCCTATGTGTGTAGTTGTATTATCGTAACGGTAACGACGAGATGATTGTGAAAAAAGTAATGACACATTGAGTGACATGCTGAACTTGATGCATAGACTTATTGTATCAACTGCATGAGTACATCTTAGGCTTCGTTTGCACATAAAAGCCCTACCACTAATCAAGCAAAGCTAATTAATCAGGATCCTTATCTACAATGTTATCCAGCATCTTTCAAGTCTAGCCATTTACAATTCTAGACACAGTATTTTTTAGGATTATTTACTACACTGCTTCAGTTTTACCATCTTTGTTATATTATACTGATTTGTTGTCTGTCAATGTTTACTAGAAACACTCGCCAGAGGGATAGGCTCATGAGTTGACAGAGTTCATTGACAGTGAAAGAAAAACGTGTAAAAGGTTGTTGGCGCAGATTCGGGGCGGACGTGCACGTCAGTAAAAAGGTTCTTCGACGTTTGTGCGTTGGCATGGACATGATGCTCCCTGTCCCAGAAAGACCAAAATTCGTGCTTCCATTGCCCTGCAGGCTGCAGTGGGTAGAATATTGGGTTGTGTGTTATTCTCTCGTGGACAAATGGAACTTGGCAAATTAAGTGTTCTCTTTGTTGCTCCTGGATCTCACTCATTCCTGCCCGGTGCCTGCAATCGCCGAATGCTCTCTCATCCAGCTCCAATTTAAAACAATCTCATTCTTGGGCCATTCGATCCTTATGAGTGTTTTTAAGTGCTTTTTAATTGGGTATTACAGATCTGTAGCGTTAAAGCATTGTTCCTCGTAATCTTTGAATCTCTTGTAGGTATTACAGACTTGTAGCAAACATTGTTCCTTCTTTGAATCTTAGAACTTCTAAGAAACGCCTACGGACCTGTTTGGTGTCTGCCTATGAATCCCTTATTAGGGACCTGTTTGGTGTCTGCCTAAGCACGTCCCGCGGGAGGACTCTGCCAAAAGTGCAGCGAATTGCTTGCTTAGGGGTGGATCTAGCATACACAAAGTATTAGTCTCCTTGCCCTTGTTAATATGAAGACTTGTGTCACTCACTACTGGCCATATCATTTTTATCTTGATTTTGCACGACTTTGGTGTCAAATGAGACAGTGGTTGTGCCGTATCCCTTCTTCCACCACACATTTGGCAAATTGTGGAGTGCAAATAAACTAGCTGTTTATGGCCAGAGCCGTCACCCGCGTCTGAGATTGGGGATTGAATTTGGCAGCTTAAAAACTAATCGTATAAAAATTACTTATCAAAACTTACAAAAGTCTTTTACTAAGATATAGCTAAGTATTGCTATATCTCTAATGGTAAAAAGTCTTGCACTCTAAGGTTTGGACCTAACAACTGATTTAGCAAGGTAGATCAAGAGAAAGTAAGTCACTCAATTTAACTTCATGCATGAAAGCAATGTAGAATGTAAATGAGTTAGAGAAACAAAACTCCCACGTCAACCAACAAGTTCCTCCTATTTCCCATTGGAGGCCCGCATAAGGGCTAACTTTTCTATCGGGTAACTCCACAAATTAGGCCTACTCGCAAGCGAGTCTCCATTTACCTTCCCAGACTACTCCTTACCGCCACTATCAAACTTTAGGCCAACACATCAAGCGCCTCGTATCTCTAAGTGCAACACCGGCAACCACTCCATGAGTCGGAGGGTCCTGCAAGACTACAAGCCCCCAAGTGTAGAATATTTAGTATGCGCAAGCATCAAAAGCTTGGAGGTATTCAAACATCACTAAACACTAAGTCTAAACCTAGAGCTAGTGAACATATGTAGCCTAAGCACCACACACAAAACACTTTTGCTGATCTCCTAATTCTCCCTTAAGCATTTTTGGTGGCCAAAGTACTAGTGGATCAACCTGAATTCAAGGATCGTTTTAGTATACTCTAATCCCTTTCTCTTGGCTGGTTGAAAGGGTATAAATTGCCCTAATGCGTCAACCTAGCTGTAACAACTCGGATGGCTGAAACAATACTCGCTAGAAAGCTCTGGTGACCCCACCAAAGAGTTCCTATGATGCCACATAGACTAGTTGTAAAACAGTTGGGAGTTCTAAGGTCCAATGTGGAGTTTACTTAGGTGCATCATTGGAGAGCTCTGATGAGTTTATATACGGTTCTCGTATCCTTGACATTTGGTTGAGGTGTTGATCTCACTTGCCTGGCCTCTCTCAAGTCCATCCTTCATCTATAGGATTAAATCTTGTATACTAGCAAACAATATTAGTCTTGCAATTATGTTGTCTCACTCAAATACCAAACTTTGCTAGGTACCAATTTTCTTACAATTCCAATAGCAAACAATATTAGTCCTAGTACCGGAGAACCAAGCATTGCTTAGGTGGTTAGTGGAGTCGGTTCCATACCCTGCCAATAACCACAAGGACAAGTAGCTGCTAAGACTCCTGGTACAGTAGTGCTAAGGAATTGAAGGTGATGAAGGTGGTGATATCACTGGCGAGTTGCGGCGGCGCATTGCGTGCCTCGATGTTGGTGCTGAATAATCGGATGATACGACATAACCACGCTTTGTTGTCTCTCTCTCGCTCCTCGTGCTCGCGAGGGGAGTGATTGTGTCTTTTTGCACGTACTGCTATAGCTAGCATGTCACGGCGAAGGTAGCATCAAGTAAGGTAATCCAAGCAAGCAAAGCGTGCGTGATGCAATGCAATGCTGTGGAAAAGAGAAGATCGAGCGAGCGAGCAGTAGCTAGCGCGGATCGATATGACTGATGAGCCCGCATGACGAACCATGCACGCACGCATGCATTTGATTAGTAACTGGCCTGCAAGACACAATGAATGTAATTAATTAATGAGCACGGACGATCATGATGCAAGTGAGTGCATGCAGGAAGAACAAGAAGCAGGATCTCATGATCTCAGATATGCAATGCATGTTGCTGCATGCCACTGCGCAAACCCATGAGAAATGAGAGATAGCTTTGCTTACTTTGGCCCCATGCGAAATGCATGCTGTGGTGATGCTTTCGACCGGTTACCTAGCTGCTGCTGTACTCTCATATGGATGTGGCTAGCTAGCTTTAGGGTTCTAGACTTCAAGAACACTACTCCCACTATCCATAAAAGAATATAATCTGACATAATAATATTATGGTTTAATATATTAAGTTTAATTAATTATAAATAAAAATATTAATATTTATGATATCAAATAAATATAGCTCGGGCTTTACGACAGCTAGCCATGGATGCATGATCCATCCATCTCCCATCTCCTCTCTCGATCGTATCAATGCAAGTGTCTTGTCCTCTGATCCCTTTGCTTTGTGCTTTGCTTTTGTTTAGTCACTTCCATGCCCAAATTAAAGGGGGTGCACGCTGACACGCTCTTGTCACGGATCATCATCGGCAATTCGATCTTGCGTTGGCCCCCGGCCATGCGGACGTACTGCGGTGATGGGCTGACGTACGTCCATGCATGCCACCGACCACACATCAAGCTTTTGCCAAGAATATACTCGGCGTGTTCACTGAAATGCGTGTCACTAGGCTTTTATAACTTTGACTGTACCCGTTGTATGTGTACTGCCAAACAAATTGCTTTTGCTCGCTCTGTCAGTCTGTCACGTGAGTGAAAACAGTGCTGACATCATATTTTGAGGTAGTAATCTGAATCTGTCGAGCTTCTGAGGTGAGGTCCGTCCAAGCGCAAAGCCGTGCGTAGGGCTCTTGAGCGCTCTCAACGGGCGGCGCAGGGGCTCCCAGCTGCCGGCGCCCAACACCCTGTGGTCGTCACCTCTCCGGCCGCCACCGCCGTCCTCCGGCGTCTCTTGCGGCGGCCCACAAACCGGTTTTGTCGTGCCTGCTCCTTCCATCTTCCTCCCCTTTCCCACCTCTTCACCTAGCTACACCGGGAG